>JAODAL010028783.1:0-52768 GCA_025379985.1 Phyllomedusa bahiana | reverse complement strand
CATTTTGTCGAGAATGATACAGCACAATATGAAGCATTTAAGATGGTTGCGGTCCAGGATGTAACATCTTGTTATCAGTTTCCCCAGGATGTAGCATCTGGTTATCATTTCCCTTCCTTAAGTTTCGTTTTACTGGAAATCAACTGAGTTTCGACTGATGCAATCCCAGAGACTTTTTACTCAGAAGCTGCCTAAATATGGACATACGTCCGTTCCTCTCGCCCCTATCGCGCCTGCGCTTGCTTGATTACAGATCATATAAATATGTGTGTAATGCATTGTATTGTTAGAATTACTTGGAACATGAATGAGATTTGAACCAGAACTCTGTGTCTGACTCAGTTTCTATCGGCCGATACGTGTTCCCCTGATCGTGATTTGGAGTACCGGGACAAACGGGTGACCCCCAGTGTTGGCAAACGACCCCCGACAGCTTCATCTATGCACATGTCATGTAGGCTATGCCCTTCTTCCTCCCAGAGTTCTTTGCCCCATGTAACGACATGTGCTCGCAGCCATTTTATCAATCAAAAGCACACTTCGTTCACGCGAAGTACCCCAAATTTCGACTTCGTTCCGAACCAACGTTTTCCTTAAAATATAAACGAATTCCACTTTGTTAGAATCAATTCGCCCATCTCTAATCCTATTGTTAGTACAAAGTGGGTCTTTGAACAAAACTGAGCTGTGCCAAAGTAAAAAAAAAAACTAATTAAATCGTGTACAGATAATAAAAGGTGAGTTTTGCACCTATCAAATACACCTGCAGTTACTAGAAAAAATCTGTATCCCAATATAAGTACAGGCTGCACAGAATACAAGCTAATATTTCACCAAAAACTGGCCAAAAACTGTTAATAAAAACCCATTTCAATGCAGGGTCAAAGCAGAGTCTGGGCTGCACAATATCCACTCTCCTTTCAAAAGCCTGCCAGCCTGTCTGTCTGTGTTCGCCCGCCCCACCCGGGCACCATTCCCCCCACGGCTGTACAGCGCTAGATGCTCCTTTAAAATTCTCAGCCTAAGTAACTAAAAACTGAAAATCTCTAATCTACCTATGTTCTAATGTTCACAGCTAAAAGCATAGTTGTCTGTGTGAACAAAGAGAACAGTTTCGCTGAGTTGTATTGAGAGAGACCTAGCACACGTCCTGCTCTTATGAAACACAGACACACACTGATGCTGAACAGGAAGGGCTGTTCTATGTAAAACGAGGTCATGTGATTTTTCCAGCCAATCACAACCATACACATCCCAGTCATGACATCGCACACCCAGCTCACCCTGCTCTATTCTCTAAGCTGATTTGCTGGCCGCCAAAATGACAGGAAGCACTGAAAATGGCGCGATATTAATAGATTATGTGCAGATTTTCACCTAAATTATCGCATGATCGAAAAATTCCGATCAACATAAAAACCGTGCCGATTTCAACTTCGATAATAATCGCTCAACACTACTCCTAACTTTATCAGCACTTCTCTACCAATTCCTATCTCTATACAAACTCCCCATCTATAGCGCCAAAAATGGTAATAATTAATCCCTTGTGCCCCAAACGACTATGGGGCTCCCATTTGTGCACAGTTTTAGTCTTGTTTTGTATACCAATATAGGAAATAGTTAAATTCCCTGAGACAGTATGTAGGTACAGTACACCCCCAAACTAGTTAGGTAGTCCTCATTTAGGTAGGTGTATAGCACCCCGTTAGGTAGACAAACTAATAGGTCCCCCAATAGATAGGTATCTCGGTCCCCTATTAAGTAGATAGGTAGTTATATAGGCCCCCCATCAGTAGGTAAATATTTGCCAGGTAGTTGCCCCCTGTAGCCAGGTTGTTGCTCCCTGCAGCCAGGTTGTTGGCCCCTGTAGCCTGATTGTTGCCCTCTTTAGCCTGATTGTTGCCCCCACTAGCCTGATTGTTGCCCCCTGTAGCCAGGTTTTTGCACCCTTTAGCCTGATTGTTGCCTCCTATAGCCAGGTTATTGCCCCCTTTAGCCTGATTTTTGCCCCCTGTCGTCAGGTTATTGCCCCCTTTAGCCTGATTGTTGCCCCCTGTAGCCTGATTGTTGCCCCCTGTAGCCTGATTGTTGCCCCCGGGAGCCAGGGTCTTGCTCCCTGTAGCCTGATTGTTGCCCCCTGTACCCAGGTTATTGCCCCCTGAAGCCTGATCGTTGCCTCCCGTAGCCAGGTTCTTGCCCTCTTAGCTAATGAAAATAAAATAAAAAAAATCTACTACCCTCACCATGATCCGCGCGTTCAGATCCTGGGGCTGTTGAACGGTACAAGCGACGTGACGCCATAATGTCACTTACGCCATCACGCAGGGCCCGGGAACTCCTGGGCTGGCAGAGGCTGCCGACCGAGGAGATCCAGCGTCGCAGGGGGCGTGATGAAAGCAGTGCATCACGCCCCATGCAACACTGATCTGTATGTACAGCGCTCACTGGGCGCTGTACATACAAGGGAGATGGCAGGACGGTAACGATCTGTTCTGCCCTCTTCCTGACTCTGACTGCACAGCTGTTTTATTTAATTTTATTGTCAAACAGCCGTGTAGTCAGAAAGATAGGCCAGTGGCCATGGCGCTCCGGGCCCATAGCAGCGGCCTGGAGACTGCCGAGGTTCAGGGCACAGGCAGCTTTATCCGGGGCTTGTGCCCATGCTTCAGTGGGTACATGGAAGCAGGGAGTTAGGCAGATATATGAGGTGGATGGTGAGGTGAAGTGAATACAATCCCATGTGTGTTATAAAAGACACCCCACTAATATCTTCTGACAGTGTCGGACTGGGGTGCCTAGGACCCATAGGTGGAGATGATTCAAGGGGCCCACCAGTTGAGCTGTTTCAGGGCCCCCCGGTGGAGTTTATTTTAGAGACCCACCCTAACGCTACTGTAAATGACTGTGCAAACCTCCTATAATCTGCCTCTTGCTTTTTGCCTCTTTTTCTATGATTTTTTGCCTCTACTGATATATATGTATATTGGATGTACAGTATATGCAATTAAAAAACATCTCAAGGTCTACCATGCTCAGGGGCCCACTGGGGGTTTCCCCTATTCCCCTGTGAGCCAGTCCGAGCCTGTCTCCTGATTACACTGACCCTCTACACTAGTACAAACTGTAAAATATGCTCATTGCTGTGAAGGGATACTAGTATTCTACTCCCCTGAAGCTGTAGAGAAGTTTATTCCATTTCTTCTGGTGAGAGAAAGAGGAAAACACAAACAGGAAATTACAGATCTTCAAAAAACCCACCCTACTAATAGTAAGACACCCCTTAGACACTCCTTTATCACTAAAAGGGGAATCACCCCAGCCTAAAACCACCCAATTACATATATACAACAGTATGCACCAGCTTTTTAATCCAGCCAAATTGCAGCAGCAGAACTGGACTCTATGTGCCACCGTAGTATAAGGTTGTCAAATACTTTCCAAAAAAATGGGAATCTCGCAAGAGAACAGAGAGTGACTTTTGATCACTATATTTACTATTTTGCCTTAGGCAAACTTAAACTCTATCAGTTCTCTATCTATAAAACACTAAAACATAACTTTTATTATGTATAACTCTTAACCTCTATACACACTATTTAAAAACCTGATTTATAAGCTCACTATTTAACCCTTTCTACTTCTGAAGGAAGGAATAGCTCCTTTTCTATTATCAAGTCCACCAGCCAAAGCGACTGCTTTGGGGTCCAGAGTTTGAGGGGGCTCATTTAGGTGCAAGAATATTGTTCCTTTTTGTAGGAAACAAGCAGTTGCTAGTTACTGCTCTTTAGTACTACTATGTGGGTTCCCTGACTATGGCGGTATTATTTATAACTTTAATTAATGATACTTAAAGAGAACCTGTCACATAGTTTATGCCCCCCTTGCTGAGGACAGCACAGGCTAGTTACAGACAAGCTGTTTCCAGTGCTGTATCCCTTATTATATAAGGTGCTGTAGTTTTCGAGTATTTAGTGCTCAAATATGCAGTTTTCAGCCAGAAAAGAGTCATGAAAAGAGTCAGTATTTTTCATGACCCGCCCACCTGAGTCTAGCCCCGCCCACCGCAACTGATTAACCTATTACTTTGAATAGTTAGAAACATGTGAATAACTATCATTGGGTGGGTGGGGCTAACACCTGCTCATAAATAAGCAAGACTCTTTTCTGGCTGAAAACTGCCAGATTTGAACATTAGATATTCTAAAACTACTGCACCTTACAGAATAAGGGACACAGCACTGAAAACAACACGTCTGTCAGTAGCTTGTGCTGTTCTCAATAAAGTTGGCATAATCTATGTGATAGGTTCTCTTTAAACCCTTAAACTGCACACCTGAAAAGTAGTTAATGACCAGAACATTTTAGTTTTTGCCTTCTTGCGTTTCAACAGTTGTAACTTTTTTAATTTTTTCAATGACGCAGTTGTATGAGGCCTCATTTTATTCGATAATGAGTTGTACTTTATGGGGGAATAGTTTAAGTTCACTTATAAATAACTACAGAATTTTTAATTTTTTTTATTTTTTACTTTTTTTTTTTACACCATTCACACTTCATACTTAATAACTTGTTAATAACTTGTTAGATTAATTCTACAGGTTATTACGGTTGTGTGGATACCTAATATGTGTAGGGTTTTTTTTGTGCGTGTAATTTATGCACAATTATTTTTTTATTAAATATTTATTTTTATTTTATTGCTTATTTTATTATTCTTTTTTTACACTTTTTATGGTTTTTAATTTTTTTTTTAATCCCATGAAGTGATAACTGTTATTTTTTTTTACATTTAATAATGTATTAGCATATTCATATATGCTAATACATTATAATCTGTGTCAGTCTGAAACAGGCAGTGATCAGGACAGCACACAGGCTGCACAGACAGCCCTGGGGCTACTCTAGGTCCTCAGGGCTGACTGTGCAGCCGTTCCCCGGGCTCTGTTGGGTCACCGGGTGTTCCGATCACCCGACAGAGCAGGGAAACCCTTTGATTGCACTGCGGTGACGACAATAAAAGGGTTAAAGCACTGGGGAGCGGACGTTTCCCCCACTCCCCAGTGCTTGCAGGAGCTGAGCTGGGAACAGGGCAATAAATCAACCTACAATGCCAAACACAAAAACACTAACCCAAATAAAAATTACAAATATATTTTATTAAACAAATATAACAGTACACAAAAGCAAATAAAAAGACGGTGCTGGATAACTGAAGAATAACTACTGGAAAGTAAGCCCCAATATAATTAAATACACAATCTTATAATGTTAGTAGAAACAATACATAAACATATAAAGCAAATACAATTACTCCCACAGTGTGTAGGTAAAGCAAGTAAGCATAAATTCCAACTAACAAATAAAGAAACAAAAATTATATAACATTACATAATGGGTAAATACAGACAAGCAGCGCAAGAGTACACCCAACGTGCGTCGCTGCAGATGAACGACCTGCACCAGCCGACGTCAAAAGTCGGTGGGTGGTCGTTAAGGAGTTAAGCTGTTGTTGCAGTTAATAGTCATACGGTGGTGAGACCCCATCGGGCCCTATGAATTTTAGTTACACCCCTGACAAGAATTCTTATTTTAGAATCCCGAATAATGGGTGTAGATTTACCAAGAGGAGGGTGCTTAGGTTACAGAGTTTGCTGTCACCTAGTTTGTTTACTCAGCCACTATGTGGTTAAATATAAGAGGTTTTCACAAATGTGGGTTGAATAGGAGTGCTTGCTGCAAGTTTGTACAACATACTAAAATGGTTGCTGATCTTGTTGATGCTGGTTCATATTAGATTATTGATTTTTTTTTTAAAGTGTAATACTAAAATGCTTATATATTTTATCAAGGACAGCTCACAGGGCAGGCTGTGAGCTGTCCTGATCACTGCCTGTGTCAAACTGACACAGTTTATAATGTATTACGTCCCGCAAATAAGCTGTGTAACATAGCCTAAGGAGAAGAGTGCAGAGACGCTATGTGTAAGTGGTGTCTGCCCGGCATCTGATGTCTACTCCAGGCTGCAGATGTCACTTGATAAAGGCGCAACAGCCGAAACGTCATGAGAAAAGTCTGCATGCCACCAACTGCACAATCTACTTATCTGGAATAGATGAATATATTGAAAATTGTGTTACCATAAACAACAAGTCCAAACAAAGTACAATGGCAGTGACCCAGCCCCCAAAGGCTTACAATCTGCAAGGAAGGTTTGTATCATGGCCTTTTGTGTTATTTGCTCTTATCTGTAAACATATGCCATTAAAAAGTATTAGAAAAGTTGACATAATATTCTGTGCCCTGATAACATGGTGGTGTTATCTGTAATGTTTAGTTTTGTTAAATCTGTATACTGACCTGAAATATGTAAGTGCTATCTTGTGTTTTTTTTTCTTTTAAATTATATATTTTTAGAAGCACTGTGTATTTTTTGTCCTCTTATTAATGGATAAATAAAGTTATTGTTTTTATATCAAATTTTTTGTTCTGAATGAACTACATTGATTCATCTGACTTGCAGAAAGGAAACTGTTGTCAAGCGATGCACTCTTCACAGATGAGCTGGATTACTGCGTTTTTGAAAATAATATTAACATTTATGTAAACACATAGAATTCTTGTTTCAAATTTTAATTCAGCCTGATCAACATTTGGGGTCAGAAGTAAAATGCTTTCCTTTAGAGCAGATGGGTTCATGTCTTACTGAGTCCATATTGTTACAGGTACTCCCGCGATCCACACGTTAGGTCAAGGCACACTCACACCCCTGTCGCTCCTTGTGTTGCCCCTGTGAATGGTGCCTTGACCCGCATGTTGGGGCGCAGGCGCACTATCAGTCTAGACTCCAGTTCCACTTACTCACTGACCCTATATTACCCAGAAGTCCCCTGACCTCCCTGCCGGATCTTTAGTGCCTTGTAGCCTACTGAGAAAGCATTAAAAAGTGTTGTTGTCTTTTCCCTTGAAACCGGGATTTCCTTCCCTTACCCTTGCCCAACGATTCTTTTTCATCTGCCCGGGACCTTCCTGCTGTTTTGTCCCCCCCAACTAAACCCGGCTAAAGTGTTTTCTTTTACTGTGTTTTCCCCTTTAGCCCCATCCCCAGAAATTTTGGACAAGGGGTGCAATAGGGGGTCGTTGTGCAGCAAGCCCATTCCCCCTTGCTGTGGGCTCTGGTAAAAACCCCCAAGGGGGTCCCTTAGACCCCCATTCCCTAGTGGGGCCCAAAAACCCCAATTTTTTGCGGGGGTCAGGTTTCCCACTATTGGGGGCCCTTTTAAAATATCTTGGGTCAGTAAAGGAAAAAAGTTCAAAATTTTTATTTTTCCCTTTCCCCTTTTTTTCCACATCTTTCCTTTGGGGTTGAACGCGATGGACATATGTATTTTTTAAAACTGTACAAAGTAAAAAAGTTAAATTTGTGACAAAAATTAAATTCTGAAATTTTTTTACATACATGGTTTCCCAAAAAATTTTAATAGTCTTTTAAAGTAAAAAAAAACAAAAGTCTATCCTTTTCCCAGCCTATTGCCCCTATAGTTTTTGACCCCAGGGGAAAGGCAAAAACCCCCCGGGGTTGTACCCCATTTGTCCTCATTTTAGGGAAAAAAATTTCTTTTCCAACCCCAAAATTTTGGCATTCAGAATAAATCCTGGATCAACCCCCCCTTCTCCAAAATTTCCTACTCACTATCACTTTTTTTTTTATTTTTAATTTTCAAATGATCCGAATTTTTTTGAATCTGTTAGTGAATTCATTTTTAAACAATTTCCCTTGGCAGAGAGTTCAACAGTCTCAATGCCCCTTACTTTTAAAGTAATGTTTTTTAAAATTTTTTTCCCTCTGGGGCTTAGAGGATGCCCCACATTTCTTTTTTTAAATTTTGTTGCTCCCCTTTTGTTTAAAGCTCTACAATGTTTCTCTGTGCACTGGCCCCCAAAAACTGTCCCACAATTTTTAAATGTGGGGTTGACCGTGATTGGTTTTAAAAGGAAAATTTTGCTGTTTTAAATCGTGTGCATCTTTCCCTTTTTTAAAAATTTTTAATCTTTTTTGCTTTTGCAGTGCTGTTTGGGAAACTGGATGCTACAAATTAAAGGTTAAATGTCCCTAGGTTTCCCCAAGTCCCCCTCCAGGGTACTTTTTTAACCAGGTTTTTCCCAAATTTAAAAAGTAAATATGTACAAAACCCTTGCATTTATCTGTGTTAAACCTAAATTGTCACATTTTTTCCTGTTCTCAAATTTATCTAGAACTCTTTGAAAATTAGAAAATGAAAAAGGGCCCAAACCCTACTTAAAACATGGGTGTGCCAATTCTTCTTTTACTTAGATAATCCTTTTTTTTTAAAAACCCCGGACAAGATTTATCAAGATTTTGCTTTTGGGCCCCAACATGGGGGAAAAGCCCCACTTCAAGTTTTTTAAAGGGGTTTTACACCAAGGAAAGACCCCCTGTACTGGTCATCGCGCTAGCTGTGACCCAAAACCTTTGGCAGGGAAAATTTGAAGGTGGGGGTTTGTGGCGTCCTCTCCCTTCACTTTTTATGGGAGCTCTTGAGAAGCTGGATTGCCAGTGTATGGGTTTTTGGGGAAAAAATTTTCGATAATTTAAAAATATTGTTTATGTTGCTTTGTTTTTTTGTTTTCCTACAAAAAACCCAAAAAAGCGGGTTTTATTTCAAATATTCAAAAATTAATTTATGCTACATAAAGTTTATACTCTGTGTCCTTTTTCAATTTACTGTGAGTTCAACTTGCCCGAAAAAAACCCATCTTATTACCCCAAACAGTAAATTGCCCCCATAGTTGAACAAAATCCCTTTAAAATTTTTCTTTGTTTTGAAATGTGGGATCGGGGAGAAGGTGATACAATCATTTCCTAAGGGTTAAAAATTGTTTTTGAAAATTTGCATTTAAATTTTGTGTTTTTTGCCAAAAAAGTGTTTTTCTTATGTCAATTGCCCTTACCCCCCCTGTATTCAGCTAATGTTGGGTTGTTTGTCTGAAAAAAGGGTGTGTAGTAATGTTTGTTTGGGGGAAATTGTAATCAGTTCTGCCATAAAGAGCTATTGGGGGGGGGGGGGAAATCCCCTTTGGGCCCAAACCCCCCGGGGGTGGGGGGGGGTTTGGAGGTTATAAAAGTTTGGAAAAATTTGGGTTTTTTTGGGTTTTCCCACCGGGTTTTTCATTTTTTCCCAAACCTTGGGTTATGAGTGTCATCACCCTCTGCAAGCGTCAAAAGGTTTGCAACCCTTTTCATGCACCCGGGCCCTTGGTTTAGCTCCCCACTGAAACCCTGGGTGCGTTTTAAAACTCTTCAGTTTCCCTTTGGGGAAAAGCAAATTATAAAAAAAAGGGTCTCGCTGGGCTTTCGGGCTTTTGTTTCTCGGTTTTCCCCAAAGAAAATTAGTCCCACCAAAATTTGTGGCCTTTGTGCCCACATTAAAACCCCTCGGGCCTTTTTCCCAATTTTTCCCCCCAGATTTGTGGGGAAAGATTTTCCCAGATTCTGTTCTGGTAGGCATTTATGAAAGGGGATTTAAATTTTTGTGGGGGAAATCATTTTTCTTTGTTTATGGGGGCTTAAAACTGGCTGTGAAGATGAAAATTTGGGATTTTTGATCCACCCCTGTGTGCTTTTTAAATTTGAAAAAGTTGGTAAAGGGGCCCCCTTTTGGGACATTTGTTTTTGAAAAATTTAAACCCCTTGTCTCCTCCCTGTAATTTTTTTAAACCATAATAAAGGGCCCCTTCCCCAACCACCCACTGAGGCAGTTAAAGGGAGAGACCATTACCAGGGGTGGGGCCCTTTTGGGGAACAATTGCCACCATCATCACCTACAGTGCAGACCCCTTGTTCACTGGTGCCAGCTGCCAGAGGAGCATGAGAGAATTGGGTAGAGAAATGTGTAGCCACCATGACAATAACCAGGCTCGGGCCTGCAACTGAGGCTCCCATCTTCCTTCCCCTCTGCTTCTTTATGTGCCACTCCAGTCCACCACAAACCCAGTTTTGTCCCAATCCAAAGAAGAAAAATTCATTTATCCCTAAGGACATTTTTGGGGTGTTTAAAAATCTAAACTGCACCTTACAGTAGTTGCCCGCTGTAAGTAAATACTGTTAGATGGCAAAGCATTACAAAATGTAAAAATCAGTTCACCCTTCCCTTTAAGAACCCCGGGGGGGGACAGGGGTTTGCAGGGAAAACCACCCTGAATAGGATTAAACAAAAACCTCGTTCATATGAGGGGGAGGAGCCCAGCCAGACGAGGAGTAACCCATAAAAAACCCAAATTTTCCCTTTATTGACGTCCCATTAAAAAATTATAAAAAAATTATAATTTGCCCCTAAAGTTATAACCAAATTAGAAAAAGGAACTTATTTACCCCCAAAAAAAGAACTTTGTGTGACTAATAAATCATTATTTTTGTTTTGGGAGGATTGGGTTTGGTATCGAGTTTCGATCGTTAGTCGAAAATCGGCCGCTATCGAAAAGGGTTTTCGATAGTGAGCGTGATTTTTGAGGGGTTGCCCATTTAAATCTATGGAAGGCAAAAAAACCCTTCTTTTAATTCCCCCAAAACAAGGTTGGAGAAGCTAAAAATTTTAACACCCCCAAAACATTTCAAAGGGATGTGTTACATCTTAGGCAAAAAACCTTGGGTTTTTAAAAAAAAGTCACAAAAAAAAAAAAAGTCATGCCCCATTAAATTATCATGTCTTTTTCCACAGCCTGACCCTTAAAACCTGCACCCACCCAAATTGAAAAAGTGCCAGAAGGCAGTAGGGATTTGAACCATCATCTTACTTAAAAATGGACTTTGGGAATTCCCTTTTCCGGGGCCCAACCCCATGACCCCCCAAACCGCATGACCCCCCCAACTTTTAAAAATTTCCCGGGAAAAAAAAGGGTTTTCAACCACCATTTTAGTTTAAAGGGAAAATTTGGGATATCCCGTCCGGGGCCCACGGGCCATGCCCCAGGGGGGAAATTACAGTGGGTGCGGTGGACCCCAGGCTGGGCCCGTCATTTTAACCGCGGGTTTAAAAAATTTGCCCCTGATGAGGCCAGAAACGAAAAACTGTCGTGTTGAAGCGAGTGCGGAAGCGGAAGTGGGGAGAATCCACCCTTTTCCTCAGTCCCACGTAAATTCCCTTGGGTAGGGGCTTGTCCCTCCGTATGAGTGGGGAAACCAATTGAGTTTTTTTTTGGGAAAATTACTGGGGTTTTAACGCCCCTGTTACACCCGGGTTTGCCCTTTATTTTGGGCTTTCTTTTTTCACTTTTTACTAAAGGGTTGCGGGGAGGAAATTGGTCTCTTTCTTTGTTTTTGTCCGTGCCCCAAAACCATGCCCTTGAAAAAACCTTACATTGGTCAATTTTTCCTGTACCTCCCTTGTACAATTCGGGGGAATTTTTTAACAGCTATTTTGAAAGGGCAAGTTTTTTAGTATTTTAAATTTCCCTTGGGAAAAACACATTTTTAAAAAGGATGGAATCCCACCATGTCTTTGTTCTTTTTTTTTTTCATTGTAAAAAAAATGGGTTGTCTCAATAACAGGGATTGTTTGCAGGGTTAAAGATCTTGCAAAAAAAAAGTCTTTTTGGGCATTTTTGTGTTTAAAGTTTTCCTTTCCTTTTCCCTTTTTTGTTTTGACGGGCCCCAATCCCCCTTGAGCCACTCTTGATAATTTGAAGAAAAAAATGTCTGTTAGAAAAAAAAAAAATTTTTTAAAAATAGGACCTGTTTTTTTTGATGCATGTAAAGCAAAATGCCCCCAAAAATTCAAAGCATGACCCTTGACCCACTTTGGAAAATTTTTAAAGAAAAATTTGTCTTTTTAAAACAAATTTTTTTAAATTGGGCCTTAGTATGTGATGTCCAGCAAAATCCCCCCAAAAAATTCAAAGCATGACCCATGAGACCTTTTGCAATTTGTAAAAGAAAAAAAATGTCTTTTAAAGAAAAAAACATTTTTTCGAAAAAGGACCTGTTTTTTTTTTTTTGCTCCCTTTTCCCAAAAGCAAAATCCCCCAAAAAATTAAAACCCGGGGACCCTTGAGCAAAATTTGGTAAATTTGTGAAGAAAAAATTTGTCTGTTAAAAACAAAATTTTTTTATTTTGGGAAACCTGTAGAAAGGGCTCCCATTTAAAAGGGAACCCAATGACCCAAAAAATTAAAAAAAAATGATTTTTTCACCCCTTTGTTAAAAAATTGTGGGGGAAAAATTTGCCATTTTAAAAACCCACTTTTTCTTTTCCCCAAAGGCCCCTTTGTTTTTTTGCTGTATTCAAGCTACATGCCCCCAAAAAAATTTTTAAAAATTTTGACTCTCGCCCACTAAAAAATATTGTGAGGGGGGAAATGCCATTTGAAGCCCCCATTTGGGTTTCCCAAAAGGGGCCCATAATTTTTAGTTTTTTTTCACGCAACACCCCCTAAAAATTATTGACAATGCTGGGAAAACTTCTTAAGATAAAGTGAAAAAAGGAATAGGGTTGTTGTCATAAAACCCTTGCTGTCTTTTACGTCCCCTATCAGAAAAACCCAAGGGCAAAATAAAATTTTGGGAAAAAGAGAATAAAAATTGCAGTAAAAAAATTGATCATTTTAAAAAAAAATTTTTTCAAGAGGGACCATTTTTGTTTAAAAAATAAATGTGAAGTAAAACCGGCAACTAATGGGTTTGGACCTGGGCCCAATTTGGGGGGGCCAAAAAAATTCAAGGAGCCCATGCCTGATTCATCTTGATAAAATTTAAAAACGCCCCAATTTATCTGGGGAAAAAGGGAGGATCCCGTTTTTTTTTTGGACTCCTCCAGTTTGGGCAAAAGGGTTTCCCGCTCAATAGGCCCCGGGTGCTGGGCAGGACAAACCCCTTATGGGTGTTTTGACCCACCCTGGGCCATTCGCCCAATTTTGGTTTCCCCAGAAGTCTTTTGGGGCCCGGGGAACACATGAAAAAAAACATCGGGGGGTTGAGATGCAGATAGTCTTTGCCCCAAAGTTCTTAAGCGGGTTTTTGTGTGTTTTGGGTTTTTGCCCTGCATTGAAAGGGGTTGGTGGGGTTTGGTAAACAAAGATTGAAAAGGGGGTCCCCAATTAGGCTTTCCCCCCTTGCCCTCTGCCCCCTACGCCTATTGGAACTTACTGCTGTAACGCGCTAAATTTTTGGTTCCACCGTAATTTTTGGGGAAGTAAAAGCGACGCAAAAATGTTTTCCGTTGTTTCAATCAGCAAGGCCCTTCCATTTTCCCATTTTACCCCTCTATTTGGGGGGTTTTTGGAAGGAAAGTGCTGATTTTTGTTTTGTCCCGGGGACCCAGGAGGGGGCCATCAGTAAAAGTTGTTCATTTTTTATGGCCTTTATGCGAGGATCATGTTGGGGAAATGGGCATCCAAAGAAAATCATGTGGAGATGGGCCTTGATTTCCCGCCTTTTGGGTCGGGGGCACTTGAAATGATTCTTCCCCCTTTTTCCTCCTCAGCCTCCAAAAATTCGCCGGGCCAAACCCTTTCCAAAGGAAGGGGTCCCGGGAAAAATCGGGTTCCCAGGGAAACCTCCCCCTCCTCTTCCCCCTCGCTGCCTCCGGGACCGCTTCAAAAGCCCTGACTTGCCCGGGGATTTATGACCCCGAGAGTGTTTCGCCACCTTGCATAGCTTGGGCCCCGAACCCCTGCCCCAAAGAAGGGCCCGGGTGGGAAATTTGTGAAAATGTTGGGCCTTGTGGATTTGACGGGGAGAAAGGCTCCGTGGGCGCAAACTGTGTCCGTTCCCCTCGCGTGGGGGTTGTTGTTTCAGAGTGTCCAATTTATCGTTCCCGAATTAAAATCCCCCACAAAAAGCTCCCTGCTGACAAAGGGGTTGTCCCCTGGAGCATGTGGAGGGTGGAATTTCCCGCGTGGTTGGCCCCGTCAACAATGAAAACGGTTTTGGGGAAAGGCCCGGGTGGGGGCGTGAAAGCAGCCAGGTGGGACGAAGAGGGTGCGAATGGGGGGAAGTGCCGAAATCGACCCCCGAGCCTTCTTTAGCGGCATCCCGACCGGGTTGTCCCTTTTGAAAATTTTTTGGACGGACAAGGTTTTTGACATGTGCCCGGAAGGGATGTTTCTCCGCCTACCCATCTTAAAGGGGGGCCAGAAGGGTTTCGCCCCTTATCGCACAAACCCCCTTTCCCGGCACAAAGGTTCTTGTCACCCCGCCAGGGGCCGGGCTGGTTTTAGAAAACCCTCCACCAAACTCCTGACCTGTGTGTGGCCCGGTTTTCCAAGGAAGTTTTAAATTTTAAAAACGGTGGTTGTCTCTGGGCTTGGGGATGCCACCAGGGACCTTGGGGGGAAAAAGCCCCGGAAACCATCCCTGCGGTTTTGAAGAGGTGCGCCCAGCCTGAGAGCCCCGTCCCCCCCCCGAGAAAATCAACCCGCTCACCCCGTGGTTTTCCAAAAAAGGTTTTTTGCGGCCCTTTGGGCCCTTTCCCTTTCTGTCCCTGTGTCGGGGTCAGATGGGGCTTTTCCGGACCGGGTGCAGACAACGGCCTTGAAATTTTAGATGAAAGTTTGGTGGCCCGGGCAGGGACGGCTTTTTTTGGCAAAAAAAATTTCCTGCCCCGGCATCGGTATTTGGGGGGGGCGAGGGGCCCTGGAAGTGGCGGGAACCCCTTCCCGTGTCCACCCCGACGGAAAAGGGAAAAATTTCCGGCCAAAAAAGGGGGAATGCCCACTTTTAGGCTTTTGGCTTTGGGATGGGTTTGGGGTTAAAATGTTTTTCTGTCCCAAAATTTGGGAGACAGAAGGGGGTTTGCTAGATGGCCCCCCCGTACGGGGGTGAGGGGCGGGCAAACTGGCGGGAAAGGGGAAGTGGGGAGGATGGGTCTTGGTGGTGGTGGGGTTTCTCGGGCGACGGTGGAGGGGCTGAAGCGGGGGGCTGATCCCCATCAAAAAACTCTGAGGACATGGGCGCCCGAGGGAAAGCTTGGTTTGGGGGCGGAAAGGGGGAGGGAAGGGGGGGGAGGGGGTGGCAGTGGTTGGAGGGCCCCGGGGTCCCGGGCTGGCCTTTTTTGGGCCCAAATGTTCCCCCCTTTCAACTTTATGCATTCGGCCCGCTTTTGACTAGACCCCGGTTTTGGGGGTGGGTTAAAAAATTTTAAAGGGTTCTTTCCTTACTTATGCGGTTTTCGGGAAAGGCGGGGATATGAATTGTGGGTGAATAAAAGGCTTTCTCAAAGAAAAAGGCCCCGGGTTTTAGAGGTCCCGGCCCCTTTTTACGGCGTTTAAACGGGGGAGCGGGGTTTGGGGCTGGGGTAGCCCGGCAGAATCATATTTAGCGGACTTTGCGACCGCCCCCTCTCTTTTTGTGGGGGGACCCATATTGACACTTCCCCATGTTTCCCCCCTGTCAAATGATGAAGCGCTCGAAGCAAATTCTGTGGGAAACAACCGGGGGGGGGGGGTTTCCGCCCAAAGTCGTCAATTACATCTTTAAACATTTATCTTTAAAAGGGGACTTGGGTTTTGTCCCGCTTTTGCAAACCCGAAGATGGGGCTACAAGGAAAGGGGGACTGCAAGGCCCTTGCCGGGGCCCCCCCCGGGGGTTTTTGCAGTTTTACCCGGCTTCCTTCACCTCCCCTGATCGGCATCAGTAACTGGGCCCCAGGCAGGGCTAAATCATCCCCTTGAACTTTTAAAACTGCCTTTTGCCCCAAAACCCCATTTTGTATCAAAGGGGTCCCTTTTAGACCAAAGGTTTTTTCCAAAGGGTGGGTACCGGTTGGGAATTTTTGGGCCCGCTTCATGTTGGGCGGTGTTTATGATGTGTTTACCCCCATTTGTGGCCGGGGACTGCCCAGGAGGGGGGAAAATAAAATTGCTAGAGAAAGGGGAAATTTTCCACTGAAGGGGAAAAATTGGGGGAGAAGTTCGTTTCTTAGATTCACAGGGGGCCCGACCCAGCGTTTACAGGCCTGACGGCCTTTCAAAATGACGGGTCCACTGGCATGGTGTTGTTTGCCAGACCCCCGGGGAAAGGGCCCCCCTTCTTCGTACCCCTTTCCCATGTTTCTACCCCCCCCTTTGCTGCTTACCAACCCGCATTTCGCCCCCATGTTCAGAAAAAAAAAAAATTTGAGAAAAGGGATGGAATGTTTTTGGGAAAATCTTTATTAAAAGACGGCAAATCCAGCTATTTTTCAAATCCCCCTTTTTTCAAAAAAAAAATTTCTTGGGTTTTAAAATTTTAAATGAAAAGGGGTCTAAAAAACAAATTTGGAAGGGCAAAAGTCCCCAAAAACACCTTTTTGTTTTGTTTTTGGTATAATAAAAAGGTAAATTTTTTTTAACCCTTTCCCTTCACCTGTGGTGAATTTTGAATTGCTGTTTTAAAATTTACGTGATGCTGCGTAATGAAAAAATGCTGGTTTCGCAAAAAAATCAAAAAAACACGGGAACTGTTAAAGTTTTGGTATAATAAACGTTTTTTTTGCACCTTTCAATTTTACCTGTGGTGAATATTTTAATTGCTGTTTTAAGATTTTTCGTAGTGCTGCGTCCCAAAGAAAAAATGTGGGTGTGCAAAGTCAAAAAAAACCCGTAAATGTTATGGTTTTTATATAATTTAAATTTTTATTTTTTTTCACCCTTTCCCAAATTTTTTTTTAGTGAATTTTGAAAATTTCTGTTTTAAGATTTTGTTGATGCTGGGAAAAGAACAACTGGGGGGCGCAAAAATCAAATAACACGTTTTAAATGTTATGTTTTGGGGATAAAAAAACGGTATTTTTTGCCCTTTCAAATTTTCCCCTTTTGGGGAAAATTTTGGGAAATTTCTGTTTTTGGTTTTCCCTTGATGCGGTCAATGAACCCCTTTCTGGGTGCGCAAAATTTAAAAAAAAAATTTAAATGTTTTTTTGGGGTTTTTTTTAAACGATTAAAATTTTTTTACCTTTCAATTTTACCCCGTTGGGGAATTATAGAATTGCGTTTTTTTAAATTTTCGTAGATGCTGGTCAATGAACCAAAGGGGGTGTGCAAAAAACAAAAAAAACGGGAATTTTTTGTTTTGGTATAATAAACGATATTTTTTTTACCTTTCAATTCACCTGTGGTGTTTTTTGAATTTTTCTTTTTAAGATTTACGTAGGGCTGTGTCAAAGAACAATGCTGGGTGTGAAAAAAATCAAAAAAAAACGTTTTAAAAATTATGTTTTGATATAATAAACGGTTTTTTTTTGCACTTTCAATTACCTGTGGTGAATATAGAATTGCTGTTTTAAGTTTTAGTAGATGCTGGTCAATAAAACAATGTGGGGGGCGCAAAAGTAAAAAAAACACAACTGTTTGTTTTGTATAAAAAACGGTTTTTTTTAAACCTTTCAATTCACCTGGGTGAATATGAATTTGTGTTTTAAGATTTCGTAGATGTGCGTCAATGAACGTGTGGGTGCGCAAATGTCAAAAAAACGTATTGTTATTTTTTTGGTTTAAAAAAAAAGATATTTTTTGCCCCTTTCAATTCCCTGTGGTGAATTAGTTTGCTTTTTTTAAGATTTCGTAGAGCGGGTTTAATGAAAAAAATGTGGGTGCGCAAAATTTTAAAAACACGTAATGTGATGTTTTGTACGTTAACGGTTTTTTTGGCAACAAAAAACCCTGTGTGATAAAAGATTGGGGGATTTTTATTTAAGCAGGTGGAAATTAACAGTCACAGGTTTAAGGGGTAAAATTGAAAAAAAACCCCCTATTGAAAGTATACTGATATAAAAGGGGAGTTTTGCAGTAAAAAAGGCGCAATTTACTAGAAATGATGTGTACCCCAAAATATAAGTTCAGGCTGCCAAAACCCGGAAATACTTCAATAGCAAACTGTTAATAATAAATATATTCCACTAAAAAATTTCCCCTAAGTTTGGTGAACTTTTATCCGGTTTTTATGATGAGTTGTCTGTGTTCCCCCGGGGGCCCCCCCCCCGCTCCCACCGCGTGAATTTACGTGGTAGATGCTGCTTTAAAATTCTCTACCTAAACTACATAGAATCTTCAAATCTCTAATATAACAAAAATTGGAAGGATCACAGCTAATAGTAGAGGTTTCTCTGTGCAGAAATAGACTAATTTCGCTGAGCTGTTTGGCCACAGGCAGAGCGCCGGTCCTATCCCTATGAGACGCTGAGAGACACTGAGGCTAAAACAGGAAACACTGTTCTATGTAAAACGAGGTCATGTGATTTTTCCCAGCCAATCGCAACCATAACATCCCAGTCATGACGTCGCACACACATCTCACCCTGCTCTATTCTGTAATCTGATTTGCTGGCCGCCAAATTACGGAAGCGCCGAAAAAGGCGCGATCTTAATAGATGATGCACAGATTTTAAACCCTTTAATTATCGCATATCTGGAAATTTCGATCCCCATAAAAACCTTGCCGATTTCAACTTTGTCGATAAAAATCGCTCAACACTAATTATCATACAAGAATCTAACTAAAAAAGAAAATAAAGCCTTAAATGAGTTGCGCAACAACACAGATTTGGTCATCCGCAACATGGACAAGGGAGGACCAATTGTCCTTTTGGACATAGTTTTATATAGATCGTGCAATTTAAAATAGTTAGAGGATTCTAATACATATATCACCCTTAAAAATAATCCCACAACAGAGTTTGGTCATTTGCGTGGCAGGATACTAGAACAGGAAGTATACAGTGGGGTGCTAAATCGTGCAACTACTGACAAAATGTTACCAAACAATCCAATCACTTCCATTTACCATGCATTACCCAAGATACATAAGGGAGGATTCGACCCATCGTCTCAGGCCTTGGCTCTTTAAATGAGGAGCTGGTGCGATTATTATTATTATTATTATTATTATTATTAACATTTATTTTAAAGCGCCATTGATTCCATGGCGCTGTACATTCGAGTGGGGTCACATACATGATATGTCAAGTGAGTACAATAATGACAATGAATGACGTACAACTGGTACATAGGGAGAGAGGACCCTGCCCGCGAAGGCTTACAATCTGCGATGGGTCGATACTCAGTTGCAGCCATTAGTAATCCAGATACCTGGCTATTTGTGGGATACCAAACAACTAGTATCTATTATGGAGGATTTGTCTTGGCCTGAAAATGGCATTTGGGTTACCAGTGATGTGATCGGTTTGTATCCCTGTATCCCACACGAACAAGCGATAAATGTATTACACACATTTTTATACAAACACAGTGATTATTCTGTACAAAAACAGGAATTAATTTCATGTTTGATGGGAAATTTTTCTTGCAGACATGTGGGGCATCAATGGGGGCGAGGCTTTCTCCCTCATTAGCTGGCATATAGATGTCTTCTTTTGAAGACTTATATCTGTTTAGCAAGGATAACATCTTTAGAGATTATATCAATTGGTATTGTTGTTATATCTTTTGTTGATATGGGCAGGACCCAACGACCTTATAGGGGAATTCATTATGTATCTGAACAGCAACAAAAAAAAAACCTATGTTTCACTCACTATAGCCATAATCAATTTGTCGATTATTTGGATGCTACTCTAATGGCTAGTATTGAAGGGCATAAAGTCCATGTCAAGCCATACAGAAATTCTGTTTTAGCAGCAACTTCATGTCACCCTAAAGATGTTCTTAACAATGTTCCTTTAGGTGAGATGTATAGTCTAAAAAGAAATTGCACTGACAATGTTTTATTTAAAACATACCAAAAGGAGTCCTGTATTAAGTTTAAACAGTGGGGTTACACACAGGATGTTTTGGAAACTGCTGTAAAGAAAGTTGCCACTAGGGATAGGAAGGATCTCATAAAAGTTTTCAAACAAAACAAGAGTGTGAATAATAACATCACCTTCAGTACATGCTATAGCAGACAATACACTCAGATTGTTGAAATAATTAAGGCACACTTACCTTTATTGTTCGTAAGTCTGGAGATAAAAAGAATGTTGCAACACAATATCAGATTTGTGTCTCGTAGCAAAAGGTTTTTTAAATGTGGTGTGGCAGAGCGACTGCAGGCAGTCGCATGTTCCTGCCACTAGGTGGAATACAGCAGACGTGCCACCAAAAACCTTGTTTTGGTGGGGGAAGGCAACCATTTGGCATCAGTAACCATAGGTTACTGACACAGGTAGCTAGCATGGCTGCAATGCGGCTAGTGATGGGTTGCCTTTCCCAGGACGGCAAAAGCATTGGGTGGGTTGCCGTTCCCACATTCCAGGACAGGCTTTTGATAGGTCCCTTGCTGCCTGTAAAAAGCCTAGGACTGCAAGTGATCAGGGGGCGTGTGGTCTTCTTCCTGGCAGTGTGGAGCAGCAGAGGAGCTGACAAGAGGCTTTGGCCCCAAGAGGCTTAGGAGAAGCCAGAATCCAGCAGAAAGCTGGGTAAAAGTGTGTTGTGGTACTCGGCGACAGGCCGGGGCCGCAGATAGACAGGGACTGCATGTGTGTAGTTAGTGGCCAGACGGCCTGAGGTTTTCTGTTTATGATTTATGTTTTGTATTCTATGCCTAAATAAAAGCTGGCTGAGCCCAGTTTAAAACAGAAGCCTGGTGTCGGCGTGCTAATACCTTCTACCAAGAATGGCAATCCGAGAGCTAAGTACCCCAAGAACGGTCCCGGAGGGCGTACCAGCGTGAGTGAGGCACTACAGTGGGCATTTAATTTGTACGGTCTGCAATTATGTACATCAAACTAACAAATTCACTTCGTTCAGCAATGGCAGGACTTTTGAAATTAAAACTCACATCAATTGCAACTCAAAATTTGTAGTGTATTTGATAAGCTGCCAAATTTGTCATCAACAGTACGTCGTTTGCAACACTAGCCCTCTTAAGATAAGAGTGAGACGACATCTTTCAGATGTGATTCGTCCTCTCTCATTCAAATCATTAAAAAAATTTTTTCGGAAAGTCATAACGGTGATTTGTCGGCATTGTCTGTCATAGGTATAAAGAAGATAGCACAACCTATTAGAGGCGGCGATTTACAGAAGAAACTTTTTTCACGCGAAGCGTGGTGAATTTTTAATTTTTCTCCTCGTACTCTTTACGGCATGAATACAAAACAGGATATTGCGCATCAGTATTGATTGTTATTTCTATGTTGTAGGTAATATTAATTTTGATATAGGATTATTTGGGGAATATTGCTTTAGTTAGGGATTTTTTATGAAAGTGATTTATAGGTTTTGTAGTTTTGTTTGTTTGATTTTTTGTCTTAGGCTCACCTGTGATACGGACCCACCTCAAATATATTGGTTCCGGTTCACAGGTATACCATACTGCATAACCATGATTAATGGACTTGATCCCAAAACACGTCGGCGGTGTGGGTTACAAATGCCCATGTAACTCTTTTCTTTTTTCTACTGTGTCACTCACAACCCTTGAGTGCAAGTTATAATTTTGTATCTGCTTTTAATGGACGTCAATAAAGAAGTTTGGATTTTTTATGGATTACTCTTCATCTGGCTGGGCTCCTCTCTCTCGAAGCTAGTGATTCTTTGATTGCTGTAAATACAGTTACGGTGCATTCCCACAGCAAAGACAAAATACCGGTCAGATTTTCCAACCGGTATTTCGTCTCTTTTTGGCACTTAAGGGGGTGGCTTTGTCCATGGCTCGCGGATTTAAGCCGTCACCCTTCACATGTTCATGTTCTGCCCGAAAACCGCTTGGAAGAATAAACATGTTATAAGTAGTGATGAGCGATTATGTTGACTATTGTCATCGGTTCGATAGTCGATATCGGCAATTATCTATAAGATATCCGATAGTCGATAATAGATTATCGCCGATGACCATTAAAGTCTATGGGAGAGGAACAACACCTTCATTCTTTACACCCAAACAGGTGATGGAGAAGCTGGAATTAACATCCACAACAAATGGATACGTGCTACATCTGAGGCAACACACTTAGGTTATAAAAGCCACAGAAAAAAACTCACAGACCATTCACTATCCCTGTCTTGCACCACAGCATGACCCTTACACCTTCATGACCCACAAATTAAAAAGTGCCAGAAGGCAGTATGGTTTGAACCATCATTTTACTTGAACTGGACATTGAATATCCCTGTCCTGGAACGCAGCATGAGCCCCAAACCTGCATGACCGCAGATTAAAAAGTGCCGGAAAAACGAGTATTTCAACCACCATTTTAGTTGAACTGGACATTAACAATATCTGTCCTATTCCGCAGTATGTTCATTAAACCTGTCTGACCCACAGATTAAAAAGTGCTGGGACAAGGAGTCTTTGAACCACCATTTTAGTTGAACTGGACATTGACTCTACCTGTCCTGAACCGCAGTATGACCATTAAACCTGTCTGACCCCCCAAATTAAAAAGTGCCGGGAAAAGGAGTCTTTGAACCACCATTTTAGTTTCACTGGACATTAACTATATCTGTCCTGTACCGCAGAATGACCATTAAACCTGTCTGACCCACAGATTAAAATGTGCCGGAAATAAGAGTCTTTCAACCACCATTTTAGTTTCACTGGACATTGACTATACCTGTCCTGGGCCACAGATGAGCCCCAAACCTGCATGACCCCCACATTTAAAAAGTGCCGGAAAAAGGAGTCTTTCAACCACCATTTTAGTTTCACTGGACATAGATTATACCTGTCCTGGGCCACAGCATGACCCCTAAACCGGTGTGACCCACAGATCACAAAGTGGCACATGCAATTTGACAGTTAACTGTCACTTATTATAATTTTTGTAACTGACCAATTTGTTTACAAATTTATATTAGTAAGTTTTATTTATAGTTTTTACATTATTACATTTTGCTTTTTTTCGAAGTGTGATAACATACAACATACACCCCTCCCTGCATTTTGAAAGGTATTTTTTTACACAGTAGATGTGTTTAAATCGTCCGCACACCCCATAAGTAATAAAAATTGTCCTAATCATCCCCAAAAACACTTCTAGTTGAGAAGACATTTTGTCCCTCATGGCTTCTGAGAGTGATTCACCAATCAATTTCAATGGTTTTTCATTTTTCCCCCAGAATCCCTTCTCAGTGATTAGGGACGACTCCCCTGGGAGATCAAAAAAAGATGAGCAACCGTCATAGTGGAGACTCCACCGCCGAAAATTTTAAGCCTCCAAATTGTGTCAATTTGTTTCCACCCCTGGGGCCCTTTTGTTGACACTAACTTAACCTCACAAGAATCACCTTTTTCAAAAATCGATTTTTTTAGATGGAAATTTGAAGCTCTCCAGATTGCCCTAACGTTGCGAGCTAGTGCTGCGTCAGCCCTCTGTTTAAACGTGAGGTCCGCTGCTAGGCCAGACTTACAGTGGTTGCGGTGAGAGCCCAGGCAAGCGTCTTTCCCATCTAATTAACACACAGTCAGCTGCCAGGGCCGCATTACAGGGGGTGCGGTGAGAGCCCAGTCTGGCGTCCGTTCATCTATTTACACGTTAAAAAATGCCCATATGACGCAGCACGAAAACAGTGGGGTTGTTAGAGCTGTTCTTATATGTCGTGCTGAAAGCAGAGTGCGGAAGTGTGAGTTGACCCTCCCAGCCTTCCTCATTTCACAGTCATAGACCTGGGTAGCCTTGCCCCTCCGTAGAGTGCGGACCAATTGAGCTTCACTTGGAAATACTGGTGGTTAACGCTCCTGTTCCACCCAGTGCCCTTTTTCTTGCATTCTTTTCCTCATTTTACACAACGGCTGGAGAAATTGTCTCTGTTCTTTGATCATCTGTCCGTGCTCCATACCCCAGTCCTCTAAATATCCTACATCTGGTCAAGTACTTCCTTACCTCCCTTGTACAATCAAGATTTTTTACAGCTATTTTGTACATGCAAGTTTTTTAGTATTTAATTCTAGAAAACACATTTTTAAAAAAGGATGAATCCCACCATTGTCTTTTTTTCTCTTTTTTAAATTGTATTAAATGGGCTTGTCTCAATACAGGGAGTTGCTATCTATGTTAAAGATCTTGCAAAAACAAGTCATTTTGCATATGTGTCCATAACAGTGTCCTACCTATTCCTTTTCCTGACAGCACATTCACCCTTGACACTCTAGACAATTGTGACGAACAAATGTCTGTTAGAAACCCAAATTTGTGTACAATCAG
This sequence comes from Phyllomedusa bahiana, assembly GCA_025379985.1. Taxonomy (NCBI): domain Eukaryota; kingdom Metazoa; phylum Chordata; class Amphibia; order Anura; family Hylidae; genus Phyllomedusa; species Phyllomedusa bahiana. The sequence continues at coordinate 28,630 of JAODAL010028783.1, read as the reverse complement.
GACCTGTAGTCAGCTGCACTTCACAGCAAAATGCCCCCCAAGAAATTTCTAAAAATACCCATGAGCCACATTTTACAATTGTGAAACCAAATGTTCTGTTTGAAACAAAATTTTTTTAATAATAGGACCTGTAGTAATACGCTGCACTGTCACAGCAAAAATGCCCCCAAAAAATCAATAGCATGACCATTGAGCCCACTTTTACAATTGTGAAGAACAAATGTCTTAGAGAAAACATTTTTTTATGATAGGTCACCTGTAGTATAGCTGCATTCACAAGCAAAATGACCCAGAAAAAACAAAGCATCCCTTGAGGCCACTTTGGACAATTGGAAAACAAATGTATGTTAAAACAACATATTTTAATAATAGGACCTGTAGTTAATATGCTGCATGTCCACAGCAAAATGCCCCCAAAAATTCAAAGTCATGTACCCTGAGCCACTTTTGACAATTGTGAATAACAAATGTCCTGTTAGAAACAAATTTTTTTTAGAAGAGGACCCGTAGTGTTTCTGCATTTCAAAGCAGCATTAACCCCAAAAATTATATAGAATGACTTCTCAACACTGTTAAAAGTGTGAGGGAAGAAATGCCACTCAAAAGCCACATTTCTTGTTCCAAGGACCATTATTATAGGCTGTATCTCACAGCAACATTACCTCAAACCATTGACAATCGAAAACTTCTAAAGAGTAAAGTGATGTAAATAGACCTACTTTATGTCATGAAAGCCTTGCTGTCTTTTATAGTCCTCCTCACAGCAAAAACCAGCAAAATGAACTGTGGGAACCGAGAATAGAAATTGCAGTAATAAGTGATCAAGAGAACTCATTTCTGTTTGAAGAGTAATGTGAATTAGACCATGCAACATACGTAGACCTCGGCAATTGGGGCCACAACATCCAATCTGAGAACGCATTGCTGATTCATCTTGATGAAAAGATTCAAAACGATCCACAATTATCTGTGGAAAGCCGGATGCGTTTGTCTGTAATGACTCCTCCAGCTGTGCTGAAGATCCCTCAGATATGACGCTGGCTGCAGTGCAGACAACAACCCTCTATGGCGGGCGAGCGAGCTCGGGCCATTCGTTCCATTTTTGGAACCCAGCAACTCTATTGGGTCCGGAACACATACAAAAAAAATCGGTGTTGAGACGCAGTATATCGTGCACCAAGATCTTAAGCTGGTCTCTGTGTGTTGGATGTGAGCACTGTGATTGCATGCATTGGTTAGGTGGTAATAAAGAATGGCCAGAGGTCACCCATTATGAATTCTGCCACCTTGCCTGCTGCTTGCTGCTGCGCCACGCTACAGCTACTACTACTTGGCACTCTCCTGCTCCCACGTCGCTGATTTTGTTCCACCGTGCATTTGAGGAACGTGAAGCAGACGCAACAGATGTCTCCAGTTGAACAATCAGCAAGGTCCCATTTTCCCTCATTATTACTCTCTATTTGGGTTGGTGGAAAGGAAAGTTGCGAGTTTGTTTGGTCCCACAGGGCATCCAGGAGGGTGGCCACTCATAACTGTTGTTCATTTTGATGGCCTTAATTGCGAGGATCCTGTTGAGGAAAGGGAGCATCCAAGCACTCATGTGAGATGGACCTTCGATGCCCAACTCTGTCAGGGCACTAGCAAACTGATCTTCCTGCAGACGAGTGCTCCATGTGCTGAGCGCATTGTGGAGAAAGTCCGAAGCTACCTGCAGACTTCTCAACTACAAATTCATGCTCAGGATCTAATCACCCACTGCCCTCACAGCCCCAAACAAAAAAATTTCACCTCCCTACATCTCCAACCTTACACAACAACCCCAAAACGCTGTTTGACACCATCCACTCTCCTTCTCAGGCCCAAAGTTCAGGCCCTGGTTCTCTGACCTGCTGATGCAGAGGACCTGGCCTCATCATTTCAAAGACAAAATGACAGTATCCGGCCATAACAATCTCATCACAAACCACAAGCAAACCCATGCCTGTCCCTCTCCCTGTACATCCCCTATGTGTTTCCTAGCTCTTGACCCAACCACAGAAGAAGAAGTATCCAGCTCTCCTTTCTGCTCGCCCCACCACCTGCTCTAGCGAACCCCCATTCCCTCCCACATCTCCATCTATTTCTCCAGCTACTCCTCTCTCACCATACGCTCCTCTTAACCCTCTATCTCTTCCACGGGATCATCCCATCCTCCTATAAACAGGCTACTAAAACTCCCCTAACTAAAAAAACCCTCACCTGCGGACCCCATCCTGTCTGCCAATTACCGTCCAGTCCTCTAACCATCCTTTATCTCTAAACTTCAGGACACGCATGTCTACTCTCGCCTGATCCACTATCTTCTCTCAAACTCTCTATCTGGATCCCTCTACAATCAGGTTTCCGCACCCGACACTAACTATGCCACAGAAAACTGCCCAAGTTAAAGTCTCTAACATCCTCCACACTGCTAAAACACTCGGGCGAAATACTCGTTGATGATCTTCTGGATCTCCTCTGCAGCATTTGACACTGTTGATCACCATCTTCTCCTCAGCAGCTCGTCACCATTGAGGCCTCCAGACAACCCTGCTCTTTGCTTGGTTCCTCCTTCCTACCACTCTCTGACCACCCGCTTCTTTCTTCAGTTTGTCTCATTTGCAGGTTCTACTTCTCCCCTCTCCCCTCTTGCCGTTGGGGTCCCTCAAGGTCATTACTTGTCCACGACCCTCTTCTCCAATCTATAAATACAGCCCCCATTGGCCAAACAATCAGTAATGTAGCCTTTCCAGAAACCCCCTCTACGCCAGAATACACTCATTATACACCTCCTCCCGTGACCTCACTCCTACCCTCTACAAAACACATGACTTTCTCTCCCTCTTCTCAGACATCATGTCCTCATTCTCTATCTACAACTAAACCCTCACCAAAACCCAACTTCTTGTTTTTCCCCCATCTACTAGACCAACCCCCATCTGCTATTTCTCTCTTCAGTGTGTGGCTTCACCATAACTCCTAGGCAGCAGGCCCGGTGTCTGTTAATCTAAGACCCTGATCTGTCTTTCATCTCACCCCATATATTCCAAGTCCCATGCCGCGCGTCCTGTCACTTGCATCCTCAGAACATCACCAGAATCCGTCCTTTTCTCACTGTGGAGAAACAACTCCAAACTCTCATTTGTTGGCTCTTATTCACTCATCGTCTTGACTACTGTAACTCCATCTTACTCGGTTCGCCCCTCGGAAACTCTCACCCTCTCCAATCTGCCAGAATGCAGCAGCCAGGCTTGCTTTCTTACCAGCCGCTATACTGATCCTCCTACCCTGGTGCCACTCTCGCTCCACTGGTTGGCCCATCCAGCACAGAATACAGCATAAACTCATCACTTTCACCCCTAAAGCTCTCCACATTGCTTCACCCCATACATCTCCTCCATCATCTCATCTACCACCCTGTCACCCGTCTCTCTCCGCTCATCGTACGGACATCAACTACAACCTACAATCCATGCCGAACCTCCCATGCCCGCTTCAAGATTTTGCACTTGCTGCACCCTTCTTCTGGAACATCTACCTAACGTTCAACCAGGCACAATCCCAGCCTTCGTAGATGTTAAGATAGTCCTGAAACACAACTCTCACTTATCTCCTCAGGCAGGCCTACAAAACCACTAGATTGCTAACCCACACCTTCTATCACACACATTACCTGTCACTCGTCACGCCTCCTCCTACACTAGGCAACTCACACACTTAACTGTTATATAGAAGTACAGTCATTGGTGCAGGTTCACCATAATCTTTATGTAAACCTCCCCATATTTAAAAACATGGCTAGCCATTGTAAATTTAAGCACTTCTCCCTCTTTGTTTCCCCAGGCACCCTCTTAGATTGTAAGCTCTTGCGAGCAGAGCCCCTCACACCTTGATCTCACCTGTAAGTAGCGTTCACTGTTATATGTCTGTTTTTTCTGTAATTTATAACCCTCTACATTTTAAGTGCTGCGAAATTTGTTGGCCGCTATTATAATAAGATATTATTATTATTAGTATTATTACTCCACATCTCCTCCTCCGCCTCAAATTCGCCGCCAACCTCTGTTCCAATGCAGGGACGTCGTGAACGTCGGTGCTAGGAATAACCTCCTCCCCTCCTCCTCCGCCTGCTTCCGGCACAGCTTCCAACACAGCCCTGACTTGCCTGAATGATCACCCTTAAGCTGATGCGCCGCCTTGCACTAGCCCCTGGACCCCGACCCACCTGCCTAATGAGACCGATAAAATGAGAAACTGTCGGGCCTTGTGGATTCGACGGAGAGAAAGGCTCTGTGTCCCGTCTCCTCTTCGTTTGCTGGTGGAACCTGTTGTTTCAGAGTGTCCAACGATCGTAAGTCCATAACTAAATCCACCACTTGCTCATGCGACAAGGGCATTGTCCCCCGCTACTGACTCAGTTTTGTGGCTTTCTTCAAACTGGCAATGATGGGTGCAGACTTCTTTCAACCTGCCCCACCTCTCGGTGGCCCTCAACACCCCGATGTCTGCACCCTGCTTGTCAGGCCATGTGTCACTTCGTACTGCGTAATGTGCATTGCGCTGCTGCCAACAATCCTGAGCATGTGAGGGTGGATTTCAGCGTGTTGCCACTTCAACAATGAGACGGTTGACGGGAGGCCGACTGACCGCAGCAAAACGCAGCCAGGCGGGACGAAGCATGGTGCCGAATGTGCGGAAGTGCTGAACTCCAGACCTCGAGCCTTCTCACAGGCAGTCCAACCCGGTACTCTTTAAATTTCTGACGAAAAGATCATGACATTGCCAGGCCAAGGATGTGCTCCCAGACCTACTGTGTCTTAAGGGCGGCCAGCAGATTTTCGACCAGTTAATCGCTACACCACCTTGCTTGTGCACATAGGTTCATGTCACCCGCCAGCGCTCGTGTCTCGTTGCGAGAGCCGTCCACGAGCATCCTGACCTGTGTCGTGGATGGTCTCCAAGACAGATTAATTTCAACACGGGCCCTGGTTTCTCTTGGCACGTGATGCCACCTGAGAGGACGTGGGGGGAAAGAGCCCAGTCAGCCAACCCCTGCGGATTTTTAGAAGAGCCGTGGCGCCGATCCTGAAGAGCCACCGTCCACCCCCAAGACATCCACCCAGCTCACCCCATCTGAACTGTCACAGAGATGTAGCGCCTTGGCCGTAGCTTACTAGTCCATGTGTCGGTGTCAGATGGACCATTTTTTCCGGCCACAGATCAGACAACGCGCTTGAAATATTTAGAAGACTACGTGATGGCCAGGGACAGGGAACTGCATTTCCTGGCAAAGAGAATGGCCTGCTCGCATCTGGTATTGGGGGCAGGCAAGGTCCATGACGTGGCGGAACCTCAATAAGTGTCCACCAGAACGGAAAGGCAACATTTCAAAGTGCAAAAGCCTGGCAACCGACGACAATCAGTTTGGCTTTGGGATGTTTGGTTAAAGTGTTTCTTCCGCTACCCAAAACCTGGAAGACAGAATAATGGCTACTAGAATGGCCACTGTACGGCGTGCAGGTTGTCAAACTGTCGGAAGGAGAAGGGTTAGGAGGGGTCTCTGATGGTGCTGGTGGTACTTGGGCGACAGAGGAGGCTGAAGCGGAGGCTGAGTCCTGAACATGAACTCCTGAGAAGACATGGCGCAGCTGAGAACGCATGGGTAGGTGTGGCGGAGGAGGAGTGTCGGAGGACAGAGGTGTGACAGTGGATGTAGGGCCCGGCGTCGTCTGCCTTTTTTTGCCAAGTGTTGCCTCCTTTTCAAAACTCAATGCATTCGCGTGCATGTGACTAGACAATGTTGGTGGTGGTTAACCACTTAAGATTCCTTGCCGCCTACTTATGCTTTTTACGTTTGCAAAGAGCGGTGCATATGACATACGCTGGGTGAATCAGAGCTTGCTCAAAGGAAAAAAAATGCCAGGCTTGCGAGGTCCTGACCTTTTTGACGGCGATAAGCGAGGAGCGGTTTGCGCTGACCGTTGGCAGAGCGAATCATATCAGCGTACTTCTGCGACCGCCCTCACCGAATTTCCCTTTTGATGCTGGACCCGTAATGACACTACCACCATCGTCTTCCTCATCGACCAGTTATGAGCGCTCGCAAGCAATTCAGCTGAAACAAGACCAAACGTTGGATCCGCAATGTCGTCAACATCAACATACAACACAGGCGTGGACTCTTTGTCGTCCTGTACAATTCTGCATCCAGGAGCTGCGGCTACAAGCAATGAGGGACGCAATGCATTGCCGACCCCCGGGATTTTTTGCCGATTGACCGCCTTCCTTCTCCTCCTCTGATGGCAACTGTAACTGTCGTCAGAGTCAGACAAAATCATCCTCTTTGGCCTCTTGACTTTTAACGATGCTTTCTGACCCAACCGCATATTGTCATCAAAGAGGTCTTCATAAAATGGATTAACCACAGTGGTGGGTACATCGAGTTGACATTTGGGCTGCCTTCGCTTCATGTTGTATGGATGCTGAAGATGCGATGCGACATTTGTCGGCCGTACAGGGAAGACGAGGAGGTAAAGACTGCCCTGATGCAGGTTGCATTAACCATCCCTGAAGAACAGATTGCACAGCTTTCATTACTGAGATTCACAAGGCCCTACCCAGCAATGACAGGCTGACGGTACTGCAAGACCTGGACACTACGCAGCTTTGCTGTTGTCGCCAGCACTGTGAATCAGCCACCTTTCTCGCCTCGATCGTACCTCTACCTCCATGCCTAGCCCCTCTTTGCTCCTACCATCTGCCTTTTGCTCCATGTTCAGAAAATAAAATTTGAGAGGCGGATGGAAGGAGATTTTGAGAACGTCCTCTTATTAAAATGAACGGCAAATCACTGCTATTCCAAATCCCTCAAATCAAAACAAAATTGCTGGATTCAAATTTAACTGCAAGGTGGCTCTATCAACAAATCTGGACTGGCAAAGTGCAAAAACCATTATCTGAAATGTATACAGATAATAAAAGGTAATTTTTTGGCACTATCAATTCACCTGTGGTGACTCCACAATTGCTGATTCAAATTTAACTGTAAAGGTGCTTCTATCAACAAATCTGGACTGCAAAATTGCAAAAAACACATGTATCTGAAATGTATACGGATAATAAAAGGTATTTTTGGCACCTATCAATTCACTGTGGTGACTACACAATTGCTGATTACAAATACACTGGCAAGGTACCTCTATCAACAAATCTGGACTGGGCAAAAGTGCAAAAAACATGTATCGAAATGTATAATCGGAGTAATAAATAGAGTATTTGGCACCTATCATCCTGTGGTGACTACACAATTGCTGTATTGCAAATTAACTGCAAGGTACCTACTTATCAAAAATCTGGACTGGCAAAAGAACAAAAACACGAATTATGAAGATGTTAGAAAACAGATAATAAAAGGTATTTTTTGGGGCACCTATCAATTTCACCAGTGGTGGACTTACACAATTGCTGGATTCAAATTTTAACTGTCAAGGTGGCTCTATCAACAAAACTGGACTGGGCAAAATGCAAAAACACGTAATCTGAAATGTAACGTATAATAAAAGGTATTTTTGAGCACCTATCAATTCACCTGTGGTTGACTACACAATTGGGCTGATTGCAAAATTTTAACTCAAGGTACCTCTATCAACAAATCTGAACTGGGCAAAAGTGCAAAAATCCACGTATCTTAAAATGTATAACGATAATAAAAGGTAATTTTGGCACCTATCAACCTGTGTGACTACAAAATTGCTGATCAAATTACGTACAAGTACCTCAATCAACAAAGATGAACTGCGAAAATTGAAAAGAACCCTATCTGAAATGAATACTGATAAAATGGCTCGAGCACATGGCGTTACATGGTGGCAAAGAACTCTGGGATGAAGAAAAGGGCAAGCCTGCCTGACATTGCAGAGAATGAAGGCCAATCAGAGACCGGCGGATTCAGTAACGTCACCACACCTATATAAGTCCGGCGTGAGACGCTGGGAAGCCTCATACCTGTGCTCTCACTGTACTGAGTAGGGAAGTGTGCTGCCGCGTTCTGCCTTATTTATCAGCTGATACTAAAAGAACTCATTTTTTATAACTGAAGCGTTTTTTTGGTGGTTTCTCAGCTTAGTCTCTCAGAGACTGCTTCTCATACGTTCTATTCCCTGATTTATGGTGGGGTATAGGATCTGAAGGTCCATTGTGCGTTCCAGTGCAGCTGCATATACATTTTAATTGCTATCTGCTCCAAGCCCATTGATATCCAATGCGGTGATCTATAGCCTGTTCCTGTTGTTATTCATTTAAAGAAACCAGCATTGTTACAATACAAATACCACTTCATTTTTGGCTGCTCAATCTTTTGCGCTTTACATCCCACACGGTTAATTAAGTGTTGTTTCTGCTGCTGTGTGACTAAAAGAAACCGTCTTTTTCACCAGAAAAAAATACATTTTTCCTGTAGCATAATTCATAACTGAAGGGTAATTACAAGTTTTACTCTTGTTGTGTAGCGTAAAATACACGCCATTGAAAACACGCTACAAAAGCTGTAGTTTTTGGTTGCTAAATTTCCCTTTTGCGCAATTTACATCCGGGGGTTTAAATTTAAGCTTTGTTTCTGCTGCTTGTGGTGCCCTAAAGAAACCGTTTATTTCACCGCCAAAAATAAATTTTTCCTGTAGCAATAATTCAAAAAGCGAAGGTTAATTAAAGTTTTCTCTTTTTGTGTAGCGTAAAATACACGCCATTGTAACACGCTACAAAGCTCATAGTTTTTGGTGCTCATTCTTTTGCGCAATATACATCAAGGGGTTAACTAAGCGTTGTTTGCTGTGTGGTGACTAAAAAAAACCCGTCTTTTTCACCGCCAAAAAAACATTTTGCTGTAGCTATTCACAAGCGAAGGTTAATTACAAGTTTTCCTCTTTTGGGGGCGTAAAAAACACCCATTGTAAACCCTAAAAGCTCGTATTTTTTGGGCTCTCAATTCTTTTGCGCAATTTACTCCGGGGGTTTTTAACAAGTATTTTTCTGCAGTTGTACCAGTAAAATAAATTTTTTTTTTTTCACCCCCCAAAGAAGAAATTGTAGCAAAATTCATTTTCGAAGGTTAATAGCCGTTTTGTGTATTATATTCAGTAAAATACCAAAATTTTTTAAACGGCACATAAAGCATATGAAAAATTTGGGCACCCCTATTAATCAAAATCATTTTTGGGTTCTAAATATTTGGGTATTTGCAAAGCCATTTAAATTTGTTTAAAATTTTAATAATAATATTGCACATTTGTGTTAGTACATAAACCTCTTTTCAATCCAAATATTACTTGCCCTCTTATTGATATATCAAATTAAATGGGCTGTTGCAAACCCCAAATATTTGAAACTAAAAATTTTTAAGATTAATAGGGGTCCCCAAACTTTTTCATATGACGAAAAAATCTTTTTTTCCTCCCCCTTTGTGGGCGCAATTTATTTTCCAAGGGTTACCCAAGCTTTTTTAGTGGGTTCATTTGGAGGCAAATACAGGGTGTGTATTTATCATATACAGTTATCTTTATCAACAGTGTCTGTACATTTTAGAACAAACAGTATGTCAGACAGAGAGGTGGCAGGCTCTTAACCTGTGAGTGGCAGGGGCCCACAAACTTTCCCTGAGCGGCCCAGGTCGCAGCACAGCAAGGGGATGTCGCAGCAGGGGTCACTCGGTGAGGCCGAACTGCCGCTGTCATCTAGCGGCCTGTGCTGACTAGCAACCCAAGGGGTTCTTGATTGGTTGACTAGGTCATCCACTTCCCCCCAGATGACATCTGACAACCCCAGCCAAGAGTCGGTGGGATCGTCAGACACAACCCTTAGTTTGACATGGCCGGGAGCGGGTCAGCGGCCCTCACCTGTCCTCAACCCGCCTTTGTCCCTTCGGTTCCCTCAGCCAGAGATCTACTATGTGGTCTGGGCTCAGCGCCACTATATAGCGAGGAAAGAACAGTTTGAGGGGGGCAGTAAGCAGCTACTTGCAGTGAAGAAATGGGGCCAATATCCCCTGCTTTGCAGTAGGCGGCAAAGTATAGTGTGGAAGTGGCATAGGAGGTCATGTTGTGGGGTCAGCCTCTGCATACCAAGACCGGGTGATTGGGGACAAGCAGTGACGATGAAACACAAATAGATGATGATGTAGCCGACCGCACTTGGGAAAATCGGGTAAAGCAAGGGCTTCATCATCGTCAGGAGAAGAGGGCGTCAGCTTGCGCGTCAGGCAGCGGCGCAGCCAGCAAGTGGGTTGTGTGGCCATGAGTCAGCAGGGTAGCAGCAGTGTGAGGTCGAGAGCCAAGCGACACGGGGTAAAAAACCCCTTTGGGAGTCCAAGAATGTTGCGGCACAGGGCTCAGCGAGACAGCGGCGGAGTAGTCATCAGTGCGGTGCGGAGTTGGCGTTAAAATCAGATACTCGGCGGTGTGGCAGTTCTTTGTTAAGACACCGGAGGAGCCGAGTATGGGTATATGTAGAATCTGTGGGCGTCAACACATGCAGCGTCACCATCCGGGGGCCTGTGAGAAACGTGGCTCAGATGTGGTGGTTCCATCCTGCCACCCAGCACAGCAGCAGCAGCAGCGCCCAGTGGCACCCTGCCATTGCAGCCAGTCAAGGCCCACCACCTCTGACAGATGGAGCTGTTTCTTTTTGACATCATCCCCGGTCCAGATTTCCTCTCCTCGCTACTAATGGCACCAGCAGTCATTCAGCGAGGCGATTGCAAAGAGACAACAGTAATTTGGGCCAACCATCCTAAGGTGCAGAGATGACCGTGCCCCTGTCCAAGTTGTTGGTACTGCAGTCCCTCCCTTTCCAAATGGTGGACTCTGCACCATTCAGAGAACAAATCGCTTGTGCCGAGCCGAGATGGGGGGTTCCCAAACCCGTAATTTCTTTTCCAAAAAAGGCGGGTTCCGCAATTCAAAATTTATGTAGAAAAAAAAAGGGGGCCCAGTCCTTGGGCTTATGGGGTTTTTTCCCCAAGGTGAAAGGGGGCAGCACGGCGCCCTGGAGCTGAAACTTACGGCCCGGGGCCCAAATTTACATGTCCTTTAGGGCCCCATTGGGTGAATGTGTTTTTGCAAAGGCACCCCAAAAAAATTGGAAGAAGACGCCGCTTTTTTCCTCCCCCTTTTTTTAAACTGCGGGACCTTTTTTTTTGGCAAAAAAAAAGGGGTCCGCCCCCCCTCCTCCAAAAACCCCCACCATCTCGGGGCCTCCAAAAATTTACTGCTCCACCCATAAAAATTGTGTAGGGCAAGGGGGTGTCCCCGCGTTCTACCCTGGCTTGCCTGGGGGAAGGGAAAGTCACATGGGGGGGAAAACGGGCTTAACGTCATGCAGCAAGAAACGTTTGTGTGGGCTTTCCCCGCGCCAACTGAAAATGGGAAACCCCCATGGTGAGGGAAACAATGGGGGGTAACATGGTGTTGCGCTGCCCCGAGGGGGGGGATGTTCCATGCCCCCCTGAATGGCGCACGTGTTTTCAATCGGGGGTTTGTGAAAAAGGTTCCTGAAGTCTTCCCCCGTCTTCAGAAGTTTCTGAAAAATGGCCGGGGAAAATGTGCATGAAATTCAAAAAATTCCCAAAAAAAGGGGAAAACCAACCCCCCTCGAGTCGCCGGTGGGGGGGAAGGCCCCCCCAAAACACATTTCCTGTATGGGGAGGGTTCCCAACCCTTTGGGAAAAATTCCAGCCTGCACATGTTGGCCCGGGACTGTATAAACAGAGAAGGGCCAAATTAAGGGGGTTTTTTTTGATGACCCAAGGCGGAAAAGATTTAACCCCCTGGGGTAATTTTTGATGTCGGGCCGTGGAGCCATCCCGGGGCCCCACCTGCCGTTTGTTGAGGCCATTGAGGAGGGCCACTTTATTTGTCAGTCATCGGGAAATCGGGTTTAAATTTAGGGTCACCCCCACTGTTTCATGTCCGGGAAAACGAGCTGAAAAATCTGTCTGGGCGGGGGAAATGGAGAGTGGCATTTACATTTTCGCGGCCCCGAGTCCGGGGGGGAACTAAATTTGGGGGAAAGGAGGAGGAGGAATTGGGCAAAAGCATTGTCTGGTGAAATGAGTGGATTTTTCCCCGGGGTGACAAGAGGGGAAAGGAGCAGGAGCAGCTGGAGGGGTAGAGGGAAGGTTTGGGGAAGCGAGGGAATACCCTTTCCAACCACCTTTGGCAGTTACAGTGGAGTTTGGAGGCGGGGAACCCCTGGGGAGACATTTGTGAGAGGGCCCCCGCAGCATGCCGATTTCCCTGGTAGTGACACCCCGAATGTCAGCTTCCGGCAGAGGGATGACTTCTGGCCCCTCCCCCCTTTTTGGGACCCTGGGTACTGGCCCAAAAAAGGGAGCCTTTTTCCCAGCTGCTGAGAGGGGGGGAAAAACTCAAATTACTTTAGGGAAAACCCTTTTTGGGGTCATTTTTGGCTCTGCCTATGTGGGGAATGTCCCTCCTCTGACAGGTCGGGAACGGGGGGTTTTTTGGGTTTCACTTTAACACTGCCGCAGCTGCGGGGGGGGAAGGTGGGGGTGTGGCCAGCATTTACCCGCTCCTTCAGCAGAAACCAAAAGTCTGGGTCACTGTTGAGCAGTTTCCCTTCCCCCGGGCCTAGTGAGGGGGGGAAGTCGCCAGCAGCGGGGAAAGCAGCGGGTGGGCCCTGGAGCGTCCCTAAAAAACAACGGGTGGTGGCCTACTTGGGCCAGACTTTTGCCACCCCAGTTAGGAAAAGGGTCCGCGGGATACTGGGCACCCAAAGGGGATGTGGGGCCGAAAATTCCCAAGTTTGCAGCGGAGAAGCTGTCGGGCCCGGCCTTTTAGTGTGGCCCCACAGCAGGTTTTCCCAGTGTCGGGGGGGGCCCTTCGTTCCCCCAAGGGGGAACCCCGCTTTTTCCATGGGAAATTTGGAGTTTGACTGACCTTTTTTTAAAAAGGGATGTTTTTCGGGGTTTGGAAACTGGCCGGGATTTCCCACAAACCCAATCCCTTGGGGCGTCGATAATCAGCTTTGACGCCTCCCCCAAACTGTGAAAAATGAGTCTGGGTTCAAACTACCTCCCTCAGCCCTATTTTGATGCCCCCAAACCCCCTGATGTTTGACAATTTTTTCCTTTCTGCCCCCAAAACCAACTTTCCCCGGGGAAAGGGTTTTTGCCCCCACCTCCAAACTCTGTCATTGTCCCCACTCTATGCCCTATGGCTGTGCTGTTTTTTCGGGGTCCCGTGAATCCACACTTTTGTCTTTGTCCCAACTTTGGCCTACCAGTTTTTTCCCCTTTCCAAATTTCATTTTCCCAATTTTTCGCCCTCATGTGCTGATGCCGTGCCCCCAATCTCTTTCATTGTGCCACTTTGGGGCCCTATATTTTTTTTCCACCCCCAAGAATGTCATTGTCCCCCAACTTTTCTGCCCTAAATTTTGCTGCGGTGGCTGCTGCCTTTGACCCCCCACACTGTGTCTTTGTCCCACTTCTGACCTCTTGCTGCTGGGGGGCCCCTTTGACCCCCACTCTTGTCATTGTGCCCGGTTTCTGTAGCCTACTACTGTTTTGCCACCTCCGAATTTTCATTGTGCCATTTGTTTGACCTAATGTGCTGCTGTCGGGGCCCCCTTTCCACACTCTGTCATTGTCCCCACTTTTGTGGCCAAATTCCTGTTTTTCCCACCTCCAGAATGTCATTTTTCCCACTGTGGGAAACCTCTTGCTGCGGCTGTGGTGCTGCTGTAACCTCCAAATTTGGTGTCATTGGGGCCTCTCTGTGGCCTTCTCCATTTTTTTGCCACCTCCAGTTTTGCCCCAAATTTTTTTTTTTGCCACTGTCTGACCTTTTGGGCTGCTGTGGCTGCTGCCTTTCCCTCCACACTCTGTCACAAATTGTTCCCAACGGGGGCTTCAGCTTGTTTTTTTCCAGTTGTCGCTGGCATGACTTTATCAGGCTACAGTCCCGTTTCAGTTTTTTGGTCAGTTTTGCCCTCTTAAGTGCCCAGGGAATTTTATAATGAAGCGATTCTAAGAGCGACGGCAGTCATCTGTGTGTCATACTAAAATACAACATTGTATAAAGACCAAACCAAGCTCCCTCTGCATATTTCAGCATGGCACAACATTCTACAGCACCCTGCAGGCTCTGTGCAGCCTGGAAATAGCTGTTTTTTAACACGATACATCCCGATATAATTCGGACCGAATGTATTTTTGTTGGGAAATTCGGCGATGTGACCGAACCGAATTTTTGAGAAATTCGCCCATCTCTAATTACTACGTTCATTTTTTCTCTTTATACGTACCTTGTGTGGGGAAAATGTAACTGTTCTGTGCAATGTTCTTTTATATTTTTTTTTCTACAGCCGCACTGGATTATTTTAAAATTTAGCATTTTAGTCAGAAATCACATTGCATTATTGCGACATACCTCTTTTGGAAGGCTGCAATGTATAGGGATACAGTAATACATATTGCCTGGATAGTTACCGCCTGCTGTGTGGACTAATTGATGGGATCGTTGGTAGCGGTGGTGTAAGCTGTGTCAGGGAGCAGAGTATTAGGGGCTTCTGGTTTTAACTAGAGCCCGTACTTTCTGCGTAAAGAGACCAGGTCACTACCCCTGCGACTTGCTTGTCTTAGAGACACTATTGATATACATCTGCCCCAAGGTCTTGTTTATCATGCCCACATGTAGTGATTGGCAGCTTTGTCTTACACTTACAGATATAGGAAGGGAAGATATCTCTTTAAGGAGAGCACCGAACGAACGGCTTGTAGAGTTTTTGTTTTGCCTTTTCGCCCTCTACTTAGCTTCTGCATATCACAAGTCATTATGGGAAAGGGGCTGAGAAGCCCACAGCGCCCTCTGTTGGTTGTAAGAAATCCTCAATTTGCTTTTGACCCACCGAGTCTTGAGAAAGCATAAAGGATTTTTTTTAGCCAGCCAGTATCTCTCATCTGCAGACAACGCTGTTTCGGGATTTTTGTCCCTCTTCAGTGCAGAGCAGAAAAGATACTGGCTGGCTGTGTGGGAGGCATCGGGTAGCTCAGGAAGGGAAGATCTCTCTTAAGGAGTGAGCACCGAAACGAACTGCTTGTAGAGTTTTTGTTTTGCCTTTTCGCCCTCTACTTAGCATCTGCATATCACAAGGCATTATGGGAAAGGGGCTGAGAAGCCCACAGCGCCCTTTGTTGGTTGTAACAAATCCTCAATTTGTTTTTGACCCACCGAGTCTTGAGAAAGCAAAAAGGATTTTTTTAGCCATGCCAGTATCTCTCATCTGCAGACAACGCTGTTTCGGGATTTTTGTCCCTCTTCAGTGCAGAGCAGAGAAGATACTGGCTGGCTGTGTGGGAGGCATCGGGTAGCTCAGGAAGGGAAGATCTCTCTTTAAGGAGAGCACCGAACGAACGGCTTGTAGAGTTTTTGTTTTGCCTTTTCGCCCTCTACTTAGCATCTGCATATCACAAGGCATTATGGGAAAGGGGCTGAGAAGCCCACAGCGCCCTCTGTTGGTTGTAACAAATCCTCAATTTGCTTTTGACCCACCGAGTCTTGAGAAAGCAAAAAGGATTTTTTAGCCATGCCAGTATCTCTCATCTGCAGACAACGCTGTTTCGGGATTTTTGTCCCTCTTCAGTGCAGAGCAGAGAAGATACTGGCTGGCTGTGTGGGAGGCATCGGGTAGCTAAGGAAGGATTTTTTTGCTTTCTCAAGACTCGGTAGGTCAAAAGCAAATTGAGGATTTGTTACAACCAAAAGAGGGCGCTGTGGGTTTCTCAGCCCCTTTCCCATAATGCCTGGTGATATGCAGATGCTAAGTAGAGGACAAAAAGGCAAAACAAAAACTCTACAAGCCGTTCGTTCGGTGCTCTCCTTAAAGAGAGATCTTCCCTTCCTGAGCTACCCGATGCCTCCCACACAGCCAGCCAGTATCTTCTCTGCTCTGCACTGAAGAGGGACAAAAATCCCGAAACAGCGTTATCTGCAGATGAGAGATACTGGCATGGCTAAAAAATCCTTTTTGCTTTCTCAAGACTCGGTGGGTCAAAAGCAAATTGAGGATTTGTTACAAACAACAGAGGGCGCTGTGGGCTTCTCAGCCCCTTTCTCATAATGCCTTGTGATATACAGATGCTAAGTAGAGGGCGAAAAGGCAAAACAAAAACTCTACAAGCCATTCGTTCGGTGCTCTCCTTAAAGAGGAGATCTTCCCTCCTGAGCTACCGGATGCCTCCCACACAGCCAGCCAGTATCTTCACTCTGCTCTGCATGAGAGGGACAAAAATCCCAAAAACAACGGTTGTCTTGGGCAGATGAGAGAACTGGCTGCTAAAAAAAAAATCCTTTTTGCTTTCTCAAGACTCGGTGGGTCAAAAGCAAATTGAGGATTTTGTTTACAACCAACAGAGGGCGCTGTGGGCTTCTCAGCCCCTTTCCCATAATGCCTTGTGACTTACAGATATAGTAAAACTATCATTCAGCCTATGCAGGCAGGGTAAGCAGGACTCTCACTCTCCCACTGTCTCATATGCTGTTCTTAAATAGCCAGCATAAATCATCTAACAGATTCACTTTAAAACCACTGACAGGCGAAGTAAATAACATTGATTTTCTTTAAGCAATGGCACCATGATATATATGCAAGTGAATGGTTCGTTCTTGAAGTTGATGTTTTGGAAGCAGGAAAAATAGACAAGTAGAAGGATCAGAGTCAGAGCATTTCCAAATGGTAGGTCTTGGGAGTTTTTTCCTGGTATACAGTGATTAGTGCTTACCAAAAATGATCTAAAGCTCTTGGGTAGGTTGTTTTAATGCTATTACTAATAATAGCACACTACCAAAGGTCATTCTCTGTATAAAACAGCATACTTAAGGAGTACCAATGTGCTATTGACTTCTATTATAGAATAAGTATGCATTTGTGGATAGAGTTTATGTTTTTGTATTATCATAAAATACTTATTTGCTTGTGTTTTTAGTACTAGAAAAAAACTATTCCTGTTTCTATCTATGCACAGTGCAAACTTTGGATCATTCTGATTTCTGTTCTTGTGTCATGCTAAACTCATTAGCAGCATATCCTAGGATGCCAGTGACCACCACAACTAATTTTTAGGAATATCCACCTCACCTTTCAATCAGGTGTATTGTAAGACTTACTATAGACCATCAAGAACAGTTTTTGTTGACTGTAAGCAATAGAAACTTTTTATTGAAACACATTTCAGCCATTTAAAGAACTGGAAGCATGTCTAAGGGCACATTGGTGTTCAATGTTTCTTCAGGGACTGCATGATGTTGGCATAATCGAGACAGGGTGAGCAGCATTGTTCAGGTTAGTCAGTCAAGAGCATTGAACAGCAGGTAGAGACAGAGGCCAGTGCTTATGCCTGTGTCCATACCTCCTGGGGTTAGAACAGAGACCCCAGGGAGAGAAGGGAGAGAGTCTCTGTTTGTGGAGCTGCATGCTATGTATGAAAGAGGCTGTGCCAGTTTTCTGCGGTGATTTGCAGCAAAAAAACTGTTGTGGGTCCTGTCCAACATATTTATAAAAGATTTTGCGACAAAAATGGGCACAAGTCCAACATCCTCAAGTTTTTTCTGTGTCAATTCTTAGGGGGCGTGTTGTGCCACATTCATAGGATTGGACACATTTATGAATGTGTCACAAAAATGGAGTACAAATCCATGCCATTTTCAAAGTGGCGAGGTTGAGACAACTTTTTTGGTGCACATATTTGTCTCACAACAGCACGCATTTATATAATGCTGTAATACACTTTCATATTAACAAATGCTAACTAACCTATTGAGAGGTACGACTGTGTACTCTGCACCAGTTTTCATACATGTGCCCCTTAATTATTATGATAGAGCCCATATCCCAGTGTCATACTGCAAACAATGCCATCCATTCATGGTATTAATGTTACAGAGTGTCCAACAAACATAGCTGTATAGCACCTCAATATAAATGCTATACTTCGTCGATACAAATTAAACAAACAGCTGAATACAGCATTTTAGTAGCAGTCAATGATCAATGAAAACCTACGCTGCTTTACTTCCGAACGGTGATGTCTGGAAAGGACAAACGACTACTGCATCCAATTGGTAACTACAGTGGTGATGTTCCAAATGAAAGGTGCTGTCTAGCAGCAAAAATTAAATTAAAATTGTCATATGGACAACCAATGGAGCTGTTTGCTTGCTAGTTGGTGTTGTTTGTGAATGAGAAAGTTGATTCTACATTGGCCAGCAAGCACCGAGCTCCAGTCACTAAAACTGTCTGTAAACATCATATAGAGCTGCCCCCATCCATACTTATCCTGAACTATGGGGGAGATCAGCTTAACCTGTCCGTGACACACTGCTCTGCCTCTTCTGTGGTACACTACTGGCTGAATGTACCCTCCAGTGATCAACACTTCCGTCTTTTTCCTCCTGCGGAAGTGTTTCTACTGACTTGGGTGCAAGCCCAAAATCCAATTCATCATCCTGAGCAAACCCAGAATTGTAAACACTTTAAATGACTGCTAAATAAGTCAGCTGTTGGTGATACATGACAACTATCCTGGTAGTCAGAGAGGTCTCCTTTTTGTTGCCAAGTATTATTATTGAAGTGAATGGAGAGAGCTGCAAAAAGGATGCTTAAGTACCAATGCTTCCACCAGTTCTGCACCAAGTCTACATAGCAGTAGTCAAGAAGCCAATAACTATGGCACATTATCTCTGCGTCCATGTAGACAAAGCATTGAAATCAAAGCAGTCTGGTAATTGGAGGCTTTTTCACATGCTGCCGTCAAAATATGTTTTGACTGGTGGATAAATATTGAGGGTATATTGAGGATATGTCACGGTGGGTAAGGTTTCAAAAAAAGGGTCATAAAGTATGTCCATTTAAATTTTGGATTATCAGTAATTTTTAGTCCAGTTGTTTAGAAAAAAAATAAATGAAGGGTTAGTAACTCTGGACAAAAATGGCATGAATTTAGTCTTACATTGTCAACTACAGTCAGATAAATAAAAACAATGTACAATAGCAAAGAGGTATTTAGCATTTTTACACATAAAAAAGTTTTGATTCTATCTTTAAGATTTTTAATAAAGAAAGTCATTATAAATAGTTTGTACGCAATCTCTATTTATTACATATATCACTGCTGACCCCCTATTTCATTAAGACAACAGCAAATTTCAATCCAGTGCCTGGAAGCCTCTTTTTCTGTAACAATCTGTTACAGTATTACGATAAACTTAGGAACTTAAAAGGGGTTTTCAGACTAATGTTATAAGCACATTGTGTTGACTAGGGAATATTCTATAGATCATTATAGTCAGTGGCATAGCTGTAGGGGTCACAACAGTCCCAGTTTTGACCAGGCTCACCATGGGGATAAGGGTAAAGGGGAGAGAGGTTCAGTGTCTCAGTAATCACTGCTTACTGTCCAGCTGATGTGTTGCTGTGCATTTATATCTCCATTATCTGTATATCTCCATTATCTGTACAGGAAATTTAGGGCAGTGCTGGAACCTAGATGAGTTAGAGACAGCTGGAGGTTCTTGACCTGAGTGGTAATGTGCTAATACATTTAAGCCTTTCCACTACCCTTCACCAAGGATCCATAAATTAAACTCTTTTCTATCCTAGATTGCCAAAGATCTTTACATAAATCCCTACACTGCCCCTGACCACCTAGGAACCTTACATTAACCCCCTCACTTCTCTAATACACCAGGGATTCTTAAATTAACCCTCTCACTGTCCTAGACAACCAAGTTTACCAATCTTAACCCAATGGTAGGATCCTGACAATTCTCTCAAACTATTTGGGAGATGTGACATCCTGACTCCATTTCCTGAATTCAGTTGAATTCATGTCCTTAGGATGAACATGCTGTTTAACTGAATACTCAGGTAGATGCAAAGGAGTTCTTGGCTCCTTGCTCAGCTGTCTGGTATTTCCTCTCAGATGTACGTGATAGCTTTACACCATCACACTGCCTACATAATTCCCATGTTTAGAAAACCCCAAACTTGCCTCTATGATCATAAATATGGACAGTTGAGTATTTTACACTTAGATGTGGGACAATACAAGATTCAGGAGGACATCTTATATATTAAAATTGACTTCAGGAAACACACTGTGTACAGTGTGTAACATATTTTGGGGGGTTCAATATGTAATATAATTAATTACTGAGACCACATTGTGTTATGTATCAGCATTGTGTTTATATGTAAGGTCTGCAGCATTTCATGAATCAACTATTTCTAGCATACCCTCACCATGTAGGCTACATCTGAGGGCAGCAGAGCCTGAAACGCATAAGCCATCTGTGAATGTATAACTGTGTTTGGATGTTAATCAAGGGAAATAATGTTTCAAGATTGTTATTGGATAGTGCAGTAGAATTTTACATTTTTGTCTCTACGTACCATTGTTCAAGTCATGATGGAATCTGTAATTTTTACATGTTTAAAACTTCTATAGCACATGTTTGTAACAACTCACCAAGGATGTACACTCGACTCTCTCTGTCATATGTAGGCTTTAGCAAATGACCATGCTGGAGAGTGGAATCTATGAAGCCACCTAGTAGTATTTATGTGTTTTATTGTCTGTGTGAAGTGTATGTAGTGTCCTTGACTGAGGTGTGTGAGTGGTAATTAGGCTTGGGGTTTGAATTAATTTAAAGGTTAGTCCCTGGGTCTAGATTAAAAGGTTTTTACCAATTCTTGGCACCATTTATCAGGAAAAGTTGTCATAGTTGTCAGATTTGGGTGTAGAAGATAAGTAAAGAGACCATCTGCAATCAGAGAAGTTGTTTTATTCTGTAAACATGGTGGAGAAAAAAATGTTTAGTAAATTTGCTTTCTCTTCATCACCCTCCCTCATTACTTTTCAAAGGAATTACATTTTCAGTTTTAATCTTTTAACTATTAACATAATTTAAAAATGTATTCGAAACGGTGAAACTATCGCCACAGGGGGCCTGGCGCATCCTGCCTCAGAATGTCTGGGCCCCCGGGACTGTGTGGTCTTTGCAGTGCAGAGGCTATTCAGCCTTAGGCCTTAAGCCTACCAGGCGTTAGTCCTAGTGCTGACAGTGGCGGCACCATGATGTCATATCATCGAGCCACCTACGAGGTCCCGGTAAATGTTTATGGTAGTTTTTAGTGCTTTTTTTTTTACTGATATCCTGTTTTAGTAGCTTAAAGGGGTTTTCTCACCATGCTGTTTCAATGACTCACTGACAGTTTACACTTACTCTTTCTCCTCAGGGTGTGAGTGATTCTAGAGCAGTGATTAGCATATTCAACTTCTAGGCATTGAGCTGAGCATTAATCTGACAGTGCAGGAGATCTTATCTCTAAGAAGACTTAGATTTAAGGCAGCTTCTTTCAGTCCTGTCAGCCACTTGATACCCCTTTTGTTTATATGATGAAGCTTAATCTCATTTAGATTAATAGTTTGCTCAGAGTTCAGTCCAGCCATGGTGGGAGGGTTGACCTGCTTTCAGCTAATCAAAGAAAAGATGTCAATCTGGTATGCAGGCAACCATAGAAACCTGTGTGCACTCAGAAAGCTGATAAAATGTATCTCATGTATCTCATTTTGGGTCAGTATAGCCATGTAGAGTAGTGAACCATATCTGTAAGTGAACCAGATATGAAAGTGATTGATAGAGCTGAATCAATGGTATCTAGAAATAAAAACGAACTTGAATTGATTGAGCATCCCCCAGAGCCCTTACAAGCAATCTGATCATGATCTTTTTCATCTCTTCAAAGGTATGTTGAAGTGTGAATAGTGGATCTACAACTCCCATACATTTGTCTCTGCTGTATACTGTTAATTTGCTCTGTGTGTCTGGTATGTTGAATTTTGAATAGTGGACTACACCTCCCATATTTGCTCTCTGCTGTATATGTTATAATTGACCTCTGCTGTGTTCTGGTATGTTTGAATTGTGAATAGTGGATACACCTCCCAAATTTGTCTATGCTGACATATGTATTATTGCTCTGCTGTGTTCGGTATGTTGAATTGTGAATAGTGGAATACACCTCCCATCATTTGTCTCTGCTGTATATGTATAATCTACTCCTGCTTGTGTTTGGTATGTTTGAATTGTGAATCAGTGGACATAACTCCCATCATTTGTCTCTGTCGTATATGTATAATTGCTCTGCTGTGTTCTGGTATGTTGAATTGTGAACTAGATGGACTAACCCTCTCTTTGTCTCTCTGTATATGTATTAATTGCTACACTCTGCTGTGTTCTGGTATGGTTGAATGATTGATTTCTCCAATCTTCTGTCCTGTATAATTCCCTGTGTTTATTGAATTGCTAGTGACTGAGCCTATTGCTCTGCCCATGTAGCATATCCTTGCTGGCTTATTTGTAAACCTCACCCATTGCTGGCAGCTGGGCCACTGATTTATATCAATGACTTACTCCAAATAGGGTTGTATAAGTAGTTAGCTTGGTGGTCGCAGTCTTGACATTTTGGGTCAGTTTAGACATGTAGGAGTAGTGAACCATATCGCATGTATAGTGAAAACAGTTAATGAAAGTGATTTTTTGATAGAGCTGAATCAAGGTATCTGAGAATAAAACTGAAATTATAGACCAGGAAGTGGGCCGAAGGGGTAGGAGGAACGACCTTTTCTTGTAAGTATGTAGGCTTCTAAAAATAAAAAAAAAAAACTATTCACCATGCTCACTATTGCTGTCTGTATGTCTTGAGCCAAATACCTCCTGTGGTTACTACCCAATTATTTGCGCCCCTGAGAATCTTATCCACATCAGCGCCTTTCGCTCCTTCCCTCCTCACCATGTATTCAATCAACACACTCTACTTTCTTTTCAAATTACCACAAAACCACCTGTCAATATTGCTGACAAAACGCTGCTCAATACTTATCATGTTCCATCTGCGGGGTATCTTTTGTCGTGTTTCTCCGTGCCTTTTCTGTTGCTGCAGGTGACATTTCGGTACCTGAACCCGGCCATAACCTCGAGATTGTGACTGCTCATCCTTAACTCGCTCTCTCCCATAGATCAACCACTGCTATCCTAATTGATATAGTAGCTGTGACATCTTTTCCACGGAGTCCTTTGGAAATGTGTCTGTGGAACGCACGATCCGTCTGCCAACAAACTCATGATGTTCTTGACCGGCTTTATTCCAACTCCTCCATATCCATGCTAGCCCTCACATGAAACATGGCTCCAGCCATTTGACAACCCGATTCCCTGCCCGCTCTCACCTTTGGCGGCCCTAACTTCACCACCACCTCAGACCTGAGAATCAGGCGGGGTGGAGAGGAAGTTGGTATACTTCTCTTCCACACTGCATTACCAGGTCCCTTCCTACGCTGCACCTCACTGCTCTTTCACCTTCTTTGATTGTCCACACCCTCAGACTCTTTCATCCATTTTCGCAGACATCTAGACTTGCGGTTGTTGTACGACCACCGGCTCACCCCGCCAGTATTCTGGATCATTTTGCTGCCTGGCTTCCCTCACTTCCTCCTTCTCTACTGAAATACCACTCTCATCTTGGGGTGCTTTAAACATCCCTTTTGAGGCACCCTCCAATGTCTCCCTCTTGCCTCTCAGGACTTACTTGTACACTTAACTTTCTTCTCCTTGGCCCCTCGCAGTTTACTAACTCTCCCACCCACAAGGAGGGAAACTATCTGTGATTGGTTTTCTTGGGTAACCCCCCCACTCCTCATTTCCTCAATCTTAACTTTATTTATTTCATCCGTACACTCTCTCTGATCACAATGTTTTTTCCTTCACTATTTTCTAATTCTCACCAATCTCTGGACACCACCTGCCCGTCTTCAATTTTCAAAAATATTCCACTCCCACTGAATCACTCAGGAATTCACAGACGCCATACAGTCCTCACTCACCCCCAATTCTCCTCCCTCAACCTGATCATGACACTGGGCGTTACTAAACAATATAATTGAAACTTCTTTCCACTCCATCACTGGACACATTGGCACCCGCTCACATTATATACTGCTCAGCCAGAGTCAGATCAGACCAACAGCCATGGCACACGCCTCAGGGACTCGCCATCCATGCAAGCGATGTTCCAAGATGTGCGGAGCGTATGTGGAGGTAGTCGAAGCTACCTGCAGACTTTCTCCACTACAAATTTATGTCAGGACTTATCAATACTTGACCTTCACAGGTCCAAACTAAACTATTTCACCTCCATCATCGCAACCTTAAACACAAACCTTAACGCTTATTGACACCATTCCACTCACCATTCTTAGGCCTAAAGAGCAGGCCTCCGGTCTCTGAACTCCATTGCTGAAGACCTGGGCCACTCACTTCTCAAAGGTGAAATTGACAAAAATCGGGGCAAAACATCTCATCTCAAACCCCAAAGCAGCCAGCCATCTCTCGGTCCCTTCCCCGTCACACATCACGCCAGCGCCTACTCTCGTCGATACTTGACACCGATCGACAGATGATGGAAACGTGTTTCATGGCTTCTGCTGTCAGCCATGCCCGACCCACCTGCTATAGGACCCCATTACCCTCCACCTTGTCCGAGTCTATTTCTCCAGCTATCATCTCTCCACAACTTGCATCTGTAACGCCTCTCTCTCTCCCATGGCGACTCCCATGCGTCATTATAAAAACCATCGCTTGGTATAATACTCCCTTACTGAATAAAGGTCCCTCTCTGGATACCCCATCCTGCGCTGATTAATCATACCGACCAGTCTCTATTATCCTTCGACCATTCATCTCCAAACTCTTGGAACGCCTTGGTTTATTCTCGCCTAATCCGCTATCTCTCCGCTAACTCTCTTCTTGACCCTCTGGCAATAGGTTCGCACCATACACCGCTTCCCGGGAAATGCTGTCATAGAGACTAAAGTCTCCGCATTGATATATACAGCGCAAAATCGCAGTGATAACTGGACTCATTGTTGCTCTTCTTCTAGGATCTCTCTCTGAAGCGTATTTTTGTCACTGTTTGTCACCAACTTCTCCTAAGCATTGCTAGCACACATTGGACCTCATAGGGACACCGCTTCCCTTCTTGGTGCTCAGTCTTACCTTTCAGAAATACGCTCCTTCAGTTGTCTCGATTTGCAGGTTACTCCCTCTCTCTCGTCTCTCTTGCTGGTACGGGGAGGCTTTATCTCGCTAGGATAGATTTCTTGGTCCTCGTCCTATCTCGCAATCCTATACAGCGCTCCATTGGGTCATATTACTCCTATTCAGCTCAGTATTTGGCTTCCTAGTTTTCCATCTATTATGCTGATGACACCCAAATTATCACCCTTCCTCCGAGGAGCATCGCTTCTCCCTGCTCTCTGGATCTACAGTGAAACGATCATGGACTGCCTGCCTTAGACGCTTGTCTACTTGAACAATCATGTTCCGTCAGAACTGCTTAGTCTTAAAACTAAACCTCGACTAATAAACTGACGTTCTAGTCATTCCGCCACCTCATCTAATAAGACCTTAGTCCTGCCCTTCTCTGTCTCAGTGTGTGGATACACCATAAACTCCTAGGCAGCTAGGCCCGAGCGGTCTGTTAGGGGTTATAGCTAGATTCCAATCTGTCTTTCAGTCCCCTATATCCAATCCTTGAGCCGCGACTCCTGGTGACCTTGCACCTCATAAAAAACTTCCTAGAATCCGTGTCTTTTCTCACTGTGGAAACACTCAAACTCTCTATTGTTGCTTTATTCATTTACTTCGTCTCGACTACCTGTTAGCTCCTTGCTTATGCGGTCCTCCCTCTGTGCCAATCTCTCCTCTCCTAGTCTGTCCTGAATACAGCAGCAGGCTATGTCATTTCTTTACGAGCCGCTATACTGATGTCATCTTACCCTGTGTTCGAGTCACTGCACTGTGTTGCCTAGTCTCGTAGTGACGGAGAACAATACATAAATCTCAATCCGCCCCTATCACTCAATTATAAGCATCTCTCCAGACCAACGCTGCTCTCTTCCCTACTCATTTCCTCCCTACATCTCTGTCTAGCCACCGCTATACTTCGCGCTCTCTGTCGCCTCTGCTGATGATATCATTGGATTTTACACTCATCAATAATGACCGACGGAGGCGTCGCCGCGATGGCCTCTCCAAGAGTCTTCACACGTGCGAGGCACCAGTTCTTGGAACCAGATTCTGACTGCTGGAGGGCATGGATGGGCGAATAAGGCACACTCAGAACTCTCATAGCTTTAAAGAAGGGGCTCTATGAGAATACAATCTTCTAACTCTGGTCAGCCTACCAGTCAATACCCTAGAATGCTAAACACCCTCCCACGCCATCTCCTTCCGCTTCACGCACTCGACCTAGCGAACTCATTCTCAATTTTCAGGCAGAGCTTAACTTGTATATAGATTTGTATATCGAGATGGTGGCAAGGTTCATCCGAAAGTTTCATGTAAAACAACCCGCATATTTATGTCACATGGCCTGGACCATTGTATATCTTGCATTCTTTGCCCCATTCGTCTCTCCGTACACCCTAATAGATTGTAAGCCTCCTTGCGAGCAGGGCTCCTCACACCTTGTGTCTATCTGTAAGTACTTTTAATCGTGTAATGTCTGTAGCTGTACCCATCGCGCAATTGTAAAGTGCTGCGGGAATATAGTGCTGGGCTATATAAATAAACCGAATTATATGATCTTATTTATTATTAAGTAAATATCTGTATTGCGAACCACATGTACGCAGTTATTAGTAAAAGTATTCATTACCATTCCCTTTATGTTGCAAAGCTAATCCTTTGGTAGTGGACTAACACCTTTAAATGCATTCTTTTTGTTATTTATTGTTTCCCTTACATTCTTGTTTAACCACATTGTAAAATAATTGTTTTCATAGTGACAGGTAATCAAATTGGCCCCATGTATTACATTTTTTAACAGTAAAATGATTCATGTTCCCTATCACAATAAACTATAGAGCTCTGCTTTCATTCTCTTTTTTATTTCTTCATTTTTTTTCTAATAGACAGATTTTTAGATAAAGTTGAGGAACCGATGTATTATTGTTTACTTGAATAATACCTTGATGCAATAAGAATGCAGGAATTATAGATAATATGAAACAAGAAATTGATGCTTGCTACTCTATGTTAAAAAGGCTTCTAAACTTTAGAAGCCTACAAGTATTATTGTAAGACTGAATTTCAAACTAATCTTTTAAAAAATAAAAATCTTCCACTTTGCATCACAAGATGCTCCTTGAATGAAACGTACAAGTCTTCTAATCATGGTCAAGTCATATTGAATTTTTTATGACATGCTACAAGTATTGTGCAATTAATTTTCAGGTCCACTGTAAATGCCGAGGGAGAGGATCAATTGCCATTGGTGGGCGTGTGTCTGATTCTTCCTCTGTGTTATGGTCCTTGCCCTTCACAACTGGGGTGGAAGTTTTTGTAAATCAGGACTTTTTGAACTTCTATAAGGTTTTCAATTATGGAAAGCAATGATCACTTGCACAAAACCTAGTATGCGTTTGTTAAGTAAGATGACATTTACAGTCTATCCCCATATGAATAGTTTTTTACATTAGCCTTAAACTAGAGATCTGCTACTGAGATTTTTAGAGCTGTAGACAAATATATTTTTGTACATTGCAAGTTCTGCATTGCAGTAAACAATGGATTGCAACCGGGGTCAAAATTTGTAAGGGTTTCATTGGGATTTTTTATTTCTAATTAAACTTTTAGGTAGCAGCCAAAAAGTATTATCTTTCAGCTTTAAGTACATAATAAGAACTATATGAAACAAGATTCAATAATATATATAATTTAAAATATTAAATAAAGATATGTGCTGTACATTTTCTCTATTAGCATGTAAAAGGCACCAATTACAATTTCTGTGTCATTTAATATGGGAGGGGAAATAATGTTGTAGAATGCATCAATGTACAAGAGGACGCAAATGGAACAAACTATACCAAATGTATCAAAAAAAAAATTGTTGGCACTAGTATTTTGCACCAACACATGGCGCACATCTGTTTTAAATTTAGTATGCTTACTGATTTCCCTTTGCTCCTTCTAGACAATTCTCACTTTTTTGAGGAACAATTTGTACGAGAATTATGCCACATTTTAATTTTTAAATCTCTTCCAATATGTAATTGTGTTTTGTAGAGCAAAACACAAAAATAAGGGGGAAAGCTGGTTTTTCGGTTGTGGGGCATAGGCTGAGATTAGATAGCAGAAATGCTTTTTTTTTAAATTCCCCAAACCCTTTTTTAGTGCTTCAGTTTTGTGTGCCCTGTTATTGGGAAAATTTTTGGCGAGATCCGTGATTAGTGTAACTGTGATTATTAAAGTGCTTGATAAGTGTGTTATCTGCAAATTCGTGCTTCAATCACAGCCAAAATGAGTCATGTATTTCTACCCTTACTATGCCCACTAGATTTTCAGGATTATTCTATAAGGCAGACTTAACAATACTGTCTCTTAGACAGTTTAAAATTAGACTTGACAGTCTTACATGCCCCTCATTGTGTTGAGCGATTAGTTTGGGTATCGACAGGGGGATGTCGATAGTCGGC
>JAODAL010028782.1:0-52769 GCA_025379985.1 Phyllomedusa bahiana | reverse complement strand
AGGTTCTGGAAAGGGTCGGGAAATTTTTTCTAATGTAAATATAATAGTTATAGTGATCAGGATTCTGGAGAAGGGCCGGGATACATTTCTACAATGTAATAATATAACAAGTTAAAGTGACCGGGATTCTGGAGAAGTGTCTGGATACATTTCTAGATGTAATAATATAGCAAGTTATAGTGACCAGGATCATGGGGAAGGGTCTGGATACATTTCTAGATGTAATAATACAAGTTATAGTGACGGGGATTCTGGAGAAGGGTAACTGATCCAGGGATTTATTCTGATTCCCAGATTGGAGTCGGGAAGGAATTTTTTCCCCTAAAATTTGGACAATTGGCTTCTACCTCGTGGGGGGTTTTGCCTTCCTCGGGATAAACACTGTAGCACAATAGGCTGAACTGGATGGATGTCTGTCTTTTTTCTGCCTTACAAACTATCTATGTAAAGGGGTTTATCCTTTTTTCAAAAATTATTTTATTTCAAATGTATTATTAAGGTCAAAAGGGGAAAAATGTTTTTAGCTTGTATGGTTATCCAACCATACACACGCAACTCAAAAGATACATTTGAGACCACATGACATAGTGGTTCCTAAATGTAAAGCATTCATTTTTTCCAGGACAACCATTATACTCCGAAATTAGAACGCTATGGAAACTAGTTATTGGTGCCCAATACCTAAAATGTCACCCAACACAATGGAAAAGGAAGATTAAAGGAATTGTCCTATGTTAGTCACTGAAGGCAAATCACTGGGATATGGCATCAATGTCAGATAAGTGCTGATCCCACCTCTTGGACTCGCACCTATCTTGAGAATGAGCCCCAAAAACCTCTCCCAGCAATATGCCATTAATGTCTGAAAGGGGACAACTCATTTAAAGAAAATTAAGCAGATGGCTAATACAGATAAAGTAAGTCCATACATAGAATAATAATCTTTATTTATATAGCGGCAACAAATTCCGCAGCACTTTTCAAAATAGGGGATAAAAGTACAAACAAAAAAAACAAACATAATACAGAAAAGCAACTTACAGATCAGACACAGGGTATGTTTACATGGCTTATAGCAGCGCGTAGAGTATGCGCTGCAACACGATGGGTGTTTTGGAACCAGTGCGTAATTCCAAAGCACGGGAGGGCTGGCCGTGTGCCGGCACCATAGACATGCATTGTCAGTGGCGCGTTATCGGCGCTAACAATTGACATGTCAATTCCCCCCCTGCGCGTACGATCGGGGACATCACGTAATCCATAGCTCTCTATGAGCACATTTCACCGCGTATAAAGCGCAATACGTGGCGAAATGCGTGCGCAATTACACAAAGACGCTGTGTGAACATACCCACAAAGTGTGAGAGCCCTGCTCGCAAGAGCTTACAATCTATTAGGGTGTATGGGGGAGTCGAAGGGTTAAGCCGTGTTCACACGGCTTATTTCGCGGCGGATTGGCGCCGTACTGGCGCGGGGAAATTTTGCGCTGCAGTACCGGCCCAATCCGTCGCAGAAATTTTAAGGTAAGCCATAGTTCTCAAGAGAACAGTGGATTCCGTCGTTTCCTCCCCGCTCGGCGAATCCGCCAGGCGGGAGAAAGGGGACATGCACTTATCCAGGCGCAATGCGCGCCGTGGAAATGGAAGTCTATTGGGGCCCGGGGGCCCAGCCCCCCCCCCTGATTCAAGCCGGAATTGCGAGCGCAATCCGGCTCGCAATTCCGGCTTGAATAAGCCGTCTGAACGAGGCCTTAGAAGTGCTCAGTTTACACAATGGTCCAGCAATGTTGCATAAATAGGGGGGTGGTTTACATTAAAAAGTGGATGAACCTGCCACCCTGACAGTACATCTATAGACAGATAAGTTTCTGTGGGTGCCCAAGTGCAGGGAGAGACAGAAGCAGGGGCGTAACTACCGGGGTAGCAGGGGTAGCAGTTGCTACGGGGCCCCTGCGCTTCGGGGGGCCCCGGGGCAGCTGCTACTGCGTCCGCTACCCCGGTAATGCCGCTCCTGGGCCCGCCGGCAGTGAACTTAACAGTTCACTGCGGCGGGCGGGGAGCTGCGGGGCCCAGCGCATATACTACCTCTGAACGCCCGGGCCCCCCGGCCCAGCATTCAAGGCAGCGCTGCTCGTAATAGCAGGCTGGAGCGCCGATCCTCCGCTCTGTTACTTCCCCCCTGCCGGCCCCTGAGCGCAAAAGGCTGCAGGAGAGCAGCAAGCGAGCGAGCGCCCTTCGGGAAGTTTGGACCGAGGTAGAATTTGTTTTTTATTTTACACTCCCAAATGTTCCAAATAGCCCCCTTTAGGGTGCCTTTTGCCCCCCTAGCCTTTCCAATACCCCCCAATTTCCGAACCCCCAACCCCTGCCTAAACCCCCTAGCCCCATGCCCCCTAGCCTTCCTTTAAACCCCCTTGCCTGCCTAACCCCCCTTCCCCTTTCCCCCCATATTGCCCCCTTGCCCCCCATACCTAAAAACCCCCCATTAGCCGCCATACCCCCCAAACCCCCCTTTCCCCCCCGCCGCCTATACCCCCCAATGCCTGCCTAAACCCCCCCATAGGCCTGCCAAAGCCCCAATCCTCCTATACCCCCCCATATTTTCCATCCCCCCAATATGCCCCAAAAACCCCCCCTACCCTGCCTATACCCCCCAAGCCTGCCTATAGCCCCCCATAGCCTGCCTAACCCCCCAAAATCCTCCTATACCCCCCCAAAAATGCCTGCCTAACCCCCCCAATATGCCCCCTATAGCCCCCCATAGCCGCCTATAGCCCCCATATCCCTGCCTATCCCCCCATATGCTGCCTAAACCCCCCTATGCCTCCTATACCCTCCATATGCCTCCTAAACCCCCCATATCCTCCTAAACCCCCCCCAAAGCCTGCCTAACCCCCAATTGCCTCCTATCCCCCCAACCTGCCTATAGCCCCCCATATGCCACCTATACCCCCCCATACCCCTGCCTATACCCCCCCATATGCCTGCCTAACCCCCCCCTCCTATACCCCATATGCCCCTATACCCCCCATACCTGCCTATGCCCCCCCATATGCCTGCCTATACCCCCAAAAACCTCCTAAAGCCCCCATATTCTGCCTATAGCCCCCCATATCCCAACCTATACCCCCATATGCCCCTATACCCCCCAAAATTTGCCTGCCAAAAGCCCCCCCCAATCCTCCATACCCCCCCATATCCTGCCAATAGCCCCCCATATCCTACCCTTACCCCCCCATGCCTGCCAAACCCCCAAAAGCCTCCCATACCCCCCCCCTTCCGCCTATACCCCCATTTTCCTCCATCCCCCATATGCCTCCCCTATGCCCCCATATCCTACCATACCCCCCCATTTGCCTCCTATAGCCCCCTTTAACCCTCCCTAAAGCCCCCATATCCTCCTATAGCCCCCAATCCTCCCATAGCCCCCATCTTTCCGCCTATAGGCCCCCCATATCCTGCCTATACCCCCTATCCTGCCCTATCCCCCCCATTCCTCCCTAACCCCCCCATATCCTCCAAACACCTCCCATATCCTCCAAAACCCCCCCAATGCCCCTATACCCCCCCATATTTGCCTATACCCCCATATGCCGCCATACCCCCCATATGCCCCTATACCCCCATACCTGCCTATAGCCCCCATATCCTGCCTATAGCCCCCCAAGCCTCCTATACCCCCATAGCCTCCATACACCCCCATATGCCTGCCTAAGCCCCCCAATGCCTCCTATACCCCCCCATATGCCGCCAACCCCCCCATACCCCGCCTATACCCCCCCATAGCCACCATACCCCCAATGCCTCCATACCCCCCAATCCTGCCTAAGCCCCCAAAAGGCCTCCTATACCCCCATAGCCTCCTATACCCCCAACCCGCCTAACCCCCCATATGCCACCTAAAGCCCCCATATGCCTGCCTAAGCCCCCAAGCCTCCTACCCCCCCCCTATCCTCCATACCCCCAAATGCCTACCTAACCCCTTTGCCAACCTAACCCCCATATGCCTGCCTATACCCCCATTGCCGCCATACCCCCCCAAAATCCTACCTAACCCCCCATACCCCAAAACCCCCAAATTGCCCCTATCCCCCAATCCTGCCAATAGCCCCAATGCCTCCTATCCCCCCCATACCCCTCCTATAGCCCCCAAAAAGCCTGCCTATACCCCCCCATACCCTCCTATACCCCCCCATATCCGCCTATACCCCCATATGCCCCTAAGCCCCCATATGCCGCCTAAAGCCCCCAAAATGCCGCCTAAGCCCCCAAAACCCCTGCCTATACCCCCCCCATATGCCCTGCCTAAAAGCCCCCATTGCCTGCCTGCCTATACACCCCCCAATATGCCTCCTGCCAAAACACCCCCTAAATGCCTGCCTCCCATACAGCCCCCATCCCTGCCGCCTGCCTTCTATACAGCCCCTTTACCTGCCTGCCTATACAGCCCCCTATATGCCTCCCGCCTATACAGCCCCCTATCTGCCTGCTTGCCTCCTATACACCCCCTATCCCCTGCCGCCTATACCCCCCTTTCCGGCCCAATTTTCCCTGCCTCCTATACAGCCCCCTATACCTGCCCCTTACAGCCCCCATTGCCCTCTCACCCCTTTAATGCCTCCTTTAAACCCCCACAACCTGCCTGAATACCCCCACAAGCCTGCTGGTCTACTTAATGGGGCCCCTTTAGCTACCAAACCCTACTATAGGCCCCCCTATAGCCCCCCCAAAACCCCTGTCTCCTGTAGGGGCTCCCATAGCTACCTAAACCCGCCTGCCAAGGGCACTCTATTGGCTACCAAAACCTTCCCCTATTTGGGGCCCCATATACCAAAAAAACCCTGCCGCCTAAAGGGACCCCCAATAGCCGGGGGGGCAGGTCAAAAAATTCAGGTTTTCAAAATATTTGTGTCTAAATCGCAGGACAAGTGGTCGGAGAGTCACAAGAGGGGACTGGACCCAATGCAGAACAAAAGAGAAAGTCAAGACTGGTCAAGAAACGTCCCCTGTGATCACGATGTAACTGCACTGTAATAAATTTTTTTAAGGGGGTCATGCCCCCTTTTGCCTGTTTGGGGTAAAAACACTCCCCTTTAACCCCACAAATTTCCATGGGTTTCACTTTTTAAGGGTTTATATAATTCCCTTTTAAAAACCCAGACCCTGTAACACTAGTATATACCATTTTTATGGTCATAAAAAATTTTTTAATTTTAATTATTATTTAAAATTTTTTTGGCCCCCTTGTTGGGTTATTTTGGTTTTTTTTTTAAAAAAAAGTTTTAGATATTTGGAGGGTTTTTAAATTCAGTCACTATTTGGGGGAAAATTTTGGGGTGTGTTTCTGGGTAAATCGGGTCCTTTGAAATAGCTTATTGGTAAAAGGGGTTTTGGTATAGTGGATTTGTTTTGGAAGTTAATGGAGTGATAGTATGGTGATTTTTGCCCCTTTTAATACTACATTATCAAACAGAAATTCCTGGTACATTTGGTCGTGGTCAGGGGGGAGGGGGGGGGCCCATCCAAAAGTTTGCTATGGGGCCCTGGCTTCTCTAGTTACGCCCCTGGACAGAAGTGTGTGTGACAGAAAGCGGGGCGTTAGCAATTAGGGATCTTGATGATCAGGATGTGCTTAACATCAGAAAGAGCTGCTGGAATTCACTTTCTATGATGAGGACAAAGCTTCTTTGGGTCATGTACTTTATACACAATGTACCCAAAAGAAGAAAATGGGGCCCTCACCTGGTGCCCAACGGGCGCTTAATCGGCCTAAAAGGAGAGTACAGACATGTAAAACCGCACAACTGTAAAAGGGGCCCCACAGACCCCCAACCGCATGCACCTCATAATACTACAAGACTACAGGACGTAGTAAAAACACTTACTGTAGAAGGTGCTATAACCCCAATCACTGCATGCACCTCACGAATACATGTAAGAGCATACAGGACATGATTACCGCATGCAAACTTGTACTTTAAAGAGGCCCCACAGACCGCCCAAACACACATTTCCCACAAATACATGTAAGAGCAGTACATGTCATTGAGTACCACACTGTACTGTAGAGAGGTGTTGTAGACAGCCAGTCACTGCATGTACCCCACTAATACATGTAAGAGCAGTACAGGACATGTAGTGCCGCACTGACGTAGAGAGGCGCTAAGACCACCAAACACGCATCACCTCACTGATACATTAAGACAGTACAACATGTATACCCCCCACTGACTTAGAGACGCCACTAGACCACCAAAAAACGCATGCCGCACAACATGTTTTTTTTAACAAAATGTCATGTAATTGGTTGGATCTACCAGTCAATTCAATGAGCCATAGATCCCCCCAGTGTCTGTAAAATTGATGGGGGCATTTAAGATAAAATGTACCAAAAAAGTTAATTGCATGGTGGAAACATTGTATCCTGAGGTTATTGTAGCTTGAAGGACTGCTGTATATACAAAGTAAGCATACAGTACATTTACTCTACATTACAGATGTCGAAAGAGAAGCAAATTTGGGGGGTTGGACTGGGAAAAGAACATATGGATTTCCCAAAAGGGATGAAGAATTTAAAAAAAAACCCCACACATTGCTTTCCCCTGCACAATAGGATATACTCATACATTATTTGTGTTGGTAGATAAAGTGTAAGTGCTGCCTAACATTACACCCTGGGACTCATACATTACAACTGTTTAAAGGATTTTGCTCAGAGCATCTTGATCAAAAGGGGAAAAATTCTCCAGAAATGAAAAAATTTGCCGGGGAAACCCACAGTTGGGTTTAAATTGTGTAGAAATTTTTTTTTTTTTCATTTTAAATTGCCCTTTTTTCCCAAATCTTCAGAGCTCCCATAGGGCTAAAATTCACACCTGGATTTTTTAAGTTAAAGTTTTTATAAAAGGGAATTACGCTGAATTCCTTTGGTGTTTGCCCTCAGATTTCTATGGGTTTTTTAAATTTGCAACAATAATTTTTTAAAAACTTTTTTAGATTTTAATTATTTTAAATTTTTTTGGCTCCCCAAATATAAAATTTGACACGATTCTGCTTCAAAGAAGTGATATGTCAGCTTTTTAATGGGATGAGGAATTCAATGGATTTTAATCCAGATTCCAGTCGGAATCCATGTAAAAAATTCTAATTTATGGAAAAATTCCTCTAAAAGCTATTTTTTATATTTTTCTATGGGAAATACTGAGTTATTTTCTGCATAACTGTACCTTCTTAAAACTTTAAAAACCCCATTCCACCCCCTTGTCCCTAGAGGGAAATATAATGTGAAAAGGGTTTAGAAGGACTAGAAAAGATTTGGGGGACACACGCACTTAGGGCAAAAAGCCCCCCAAACACCCCAAACGCCAGTTTTTTGCCCTTTTTTGGGCGCCAAAAAACCACTTTAAATTTTACTTTTTGCCATAAGGCAAATTTAAACCTATCATTTCCCCTAGGGGGTAAAACACTAAAACGTAACTTTTTTTAAATGTTAACCCCTTAACCCTTTCTAAAATGCACTTTTTAAAAAACCCTGATTTCAAACCCTTTTCACCTTTTAAACACTTTCTACTTTAAAGGGAAAGGGGAAAGCCCTTTTTCTTTTAAATCAAGTTTTGGTGGAGCACCCCCTATTAACGGAAAACCCTTTATATATAAAAGCATTTTTACTAGCTTCCGAAAGGGAGACCCCAAAGGCCAACTACTTCCCGGGGACCTCAAAACCCCTGATAAAAACCCCCGGGGGGTTAGCTATGAAAACATTTTGGCCCAAAGGTCAGATATGACATTTTAAATTGTGTTTTTTCCCCCCCTCTGTCTAAAAAGTGTCACCCCGCAATGGTGTCAAAAGGGGGGCCCTTTAAATTTTTTTTTCTGTCCATGGATTGGGGACAAACCTGCCCAAAAGTGGGAGGCCTGGGATCCCTTACTGGAGCTGGGAAAACCCTGCGTTGTATAAATAAGGTTTTCCCTTTTTTTTTAGTTTTTGCTCCCCCCCAGACTTGATAAAAAAAAAAGGAGTTTATTCCTTCCTTCAAATAAAAAGGGGGTTGAATGGTGAGGTTAAAAATCAGGTTTTTAAATAGTGTTATAGAGGAAAGAGTTTTATTTTAAAAAAAAGTTAGTTTTTAGTTTTTTATAGATAGAGAACTGATAGAGTTTAAGTTTCCTAGGGCAAATAGTAAATATATGATAAAAAGTCACTCTCTGTTCTCTTCGAATTCCCATTTTTTTGGGATATAAATCATTATGACGCCATTTTTTGTTGTAAATAACTGCGTAAACAAAACAGGCACATTGTATGCTGGGCAAGGACTTTGTAATGCGACTAAATATGGCGCATTGTGCCCCCTCGTGCAATCCCCTATTGAGTCGCTTTACATATGTTTGCGTCCCCGGGGGGGCAATGCCCCCCGATAGGGTATTACATATACCACCAATGATGTATGTGCCGCGAGTTTTCCAATCTCCTTTTTTGGCGAATTTACCTTTTAGGGGCTTAATGTTCTATGCAAGGGATACCCGACGCCAGTTTTTTGGAAATGATCTGCTTTCTGGCGATTTTATGATTTAATGCGCCTGAAACTGGTGTGGAAACGCCACTTTTCTGACATCTCGCCCTTACGTTCCACTCTACACCCTCACACACACAACCACACTGTCATCCCTCATCCCCCACTCCAACGGCTCTTTCCCCCATATCGACTCTGAACGCATACACTCTCATCCCTCCTTTCCCATCCCCACTCTACAACCAAATGCACACCCTCACTCCCCACCCCTACCTTCCGCATTACCCCTTTCCCTCTACACCCACACCCTCAACCCCCCCATCCTCAATCTACACCCACACCCATACTCTCACCCTTCTTTCCTCCCCACTCTGCACCCAAACACACTCACCCTCCTTCCCCCACCCTCCCCCACTCTACATCCACACAGACACTCTTCCCCCTTTTATTCCCTAACGACCACTACTGTTTTTATTCAGTTACATATGCATTTTTTATGCATTTTTGGGAATTTTTTCCACAATGCAAATCATGTCATGGATCACATACTTTATGATGGGATAAACAGTCCAGAAAAAGAGCACATGTAAAAAAAAACAAATGTACCAGTGTACAATTTATCAAAAGCTGCATGAATAAATCTATAAAACCAAAAAAATGAGTTTTTTAATGTGTTTTTAAGGGCCAAAATAAATCCATGCAAAATGAGTGTGAACAGGGTCTAAAGTTCCACTTTTTTTAAATCATGAGAGGCATAAAACCAATGTTCTATATAGAAATCAAGCAAACAGCCTTGTGGCCTAACATTGGGATCTATCAGTCTTCAGTGGATCATACTTTCCTATTAGGCCAACACTGATCTAAATTATTTATAATAATTAATATTGGAAGGCAGGGCTGCCATGAGTTATTTCAAGGCCCCACACAGCCAAAACAACCCAAGCCTATTACCAGTTCCTATGTTGAACAATATAAGTGGGCGCCTATTTAAAAATTTGGTCAGGGCCCCTAACAGGAGTCCTGCCAATACTTGATGGTACCCCTGTTGGAAATTTTCAAAACAGCTAGAGTATCTCAAAACTCCACACGCCTCTATGGTGCTCTCCCCAAGGAGAGATATTCCCCTTTCTGAGCCACTTATTGCCTCCCACCCAGTCAGCCAGTATGGTCTGCTCTGCACTGATGAGGGGCAAAACCCTGAAACAGCTGTATGCAGGTGAGTGATACTGTCTTGACTAATATCCCTTTTGCTTTTTAAAGACTCAGGTCAGTCAGAAGCAAATTGAGGATTTGTTACATCCAATAGAGGTCGCTTCAGCTTCTCAGCTCCTTTTCCATAATGACTTGTGATATTCACAAATAAGCTCAGCTGCTAAACAGAAAACGTAGTGAGCAATGTATAAGATGCCTACACTGCGATCAAGCTACTATTTGTATGACTTCTCTTTGTTATATTCGGCTGCAGTTGGAGAGACGGGTCTTCTGTTATATACACGAACTGGAAAATAGATCCACAGAGTAATGCCAAGAGCCGTAAACCAGTAGGAGACAAGCAGGCTCTAACCATGGATTTAGATACAGGTTTTGTACAAGTTGGATCTTTCTAATCTAGCAAAATGGAAATTGGGTCTTCTTTCTAATTAATACCTGTCATTTAAAAGGCTTGTGGAAAAGATCCAAATCCCAAGGCCCTCTATTGAAGTAGGCTTTATGTCCCCCATACTTAATTGGGTATGTTCACACAGAGCTTTTTTCATATGATGCATTTAAAAAAGAACATGCATGTTGGGCCACATAGGATTTAAAGGGTTTGGTCACTGCAAAGTTCAGCTTTCAACATAAAGGGACATTTAATTTAATACTTTTTCTAAAAACAATGGCCAATAGATTTTACTTTAGTCATGAGATAAGAGACATTGTATGTGCTCTTGAGTCGCACAAGTTTCTATGGTGACCTCCATACCAGAACATATCTCTGTTATCTGATTAGTTGAGAGCAGGGATGGACTGAGCTCTGGAGAAAAAGCAATAATCTCTAACAAGATAAGCTTCAGTTCACAGATAAAGCCTTCGTATTCTATCCTCACAGCACATGTAGCTATTGTTGAATGAAGATAACCCACCGCCTGAGTGGAAACTGCTTGTGACTGCAAAGTGAGAAAACCCCTTCAGTCCCTTAAAGGGGTTTTGCCATCATAGACATTGATGGCATATTGATAGGATATGCCATCAATGTCAGATGTGCTGGGAGCCACATCTGTTTCCAGTACGGGACCCCAAAACTTTAGTTCTGAATGGAGAAGGGACTACACAAGTGTGGCCACTTTCCATTAATTTCAAAGGGAGTACTGAGAACAGCCAAATACAACCACTCCCCTGTACTCAGACTTTTCTTTGAAATGAATGGAGAGGGGCGGCGCTTGTGTAGTCACTTCTCCAGTCAGAATGGAGCTTGGGGATCCTGTACTGTAAATATGTGTGGGTCCCAAAGTATCCCCGCATCCATCTGACATTGATGGCATATCGATATACATATGTATATAAAAGAAAAAAGAAAAATAAACACAAAAAATATAAAAAAATTCTTAAAAAAGCACTCAAAAGAGCCAAACAAAAAAATCTGAAATGTAAAAATTATATAAAAATAAAGCCTTACACATTAAAAAAGCAAACAAAATTTGCAGAATAAGAGAGTACAAGAAAGTGATATAGAGATATACTGTATAAAGGGAGGTTAATGTCCCAGCCAGGAACTGGTTAAGCACAATGTTTTACCTGAAGGAGTGACTGTTTCCTTCATCTGTTATATCGCTCATGAAATTCGGAGAACACGATGCATTTTTTGTGCCACATTCCAGTTCAGAAAGGAAGCTGCTTCTCAAAAGTGGCGTAACCCTAAAAAAAGCTATAATGGTTGTTGTCACCATGTCGTTAGTCGGCTGGGTTTACTCTGCACTGTGGTCCCGTTTTCATGTACAGTATCTGTTAGGATTTATAGTGAACAACAGTGCAAATGCGGGATGTTATATTTTAACCCTTTACTGACATTGGACGTACTAATATGTCATAATGCTGGTAAGGTTGTATGGAGCGGGATCACACAGTCAGTACGCAGCGGGCGTCAGTATTACAGCTGACACCCGCCACTAACAGCAGGGAATGGAGCTGGCTCTGATCCCTGCTGTTTAACCGGGGGTCCCAATCGGTACCCATGGACGCTGAAAGCCTAATGAAGGCTTCCATAGCCACTATGTTAATGTTTCTATTACTTCCTGCCTTGAACCTCAAAATGGCGCTGCAGCACAAATTTAAGAAAGAGAATATATTTGTATTTGTTAACCGTACTAAAACATAACGGAAACCCTACATATTTGGTATCACCAGAACTGTATTAACCTGCAGAATACAGATAACACATCATTTATACCGCGGAGTTCATGCCGTAAAAACAGAACCCACGCAAATAACTTTTTTTTTTCACATTTCACCCCACTTAGATTTTTTTTTTACGGTTTCCCAGTACATTATGCAGAATGGCAGCAGTCTAAAAAGGTCTATCTTGTCCTGCAAAAAACAAGCCCTAATATATCTGTGTAGCTGGAAAAATAAAGATATAGCTTTTGGAAGGTAATGAGGAAAAGAATGAGGATGCACATTAATATGACCACACAGTGAAACAGGTTAGTAGAGGAGACTTTTATATCTATGCCAATAGCAATTATGTTTAATTTGCGCTGGAACATAGGAGCGGGAGAGGGTGAATATTGGCTCTTTTTTTTGGCCACCAGAAGTGGCCTTTTAATTTTTGGGGGAAATTGGACCACTCCTTTAAATCATGCAGCATAATTGAAATGGTAACACACATAATATTATATGGGCAATGTATATCTAAACACATGGAACATTTCACGAATGAGCCTTATGATACACTTAATAATAATAACGGGAGTGTTTCATCCACAGCTCCGTTTCAGCTCTGTTGTCAGGGTGGGAAGGGATGATTCTGTGGTTGGGATGACATAATGTATTATACTGGATCAGTAATCCCCACATGTATTCTTAGGTCTGTGGAGTATTTCAGATTGTCGCTCTCACAATCCAGGCATCTGTAAAACAAATATGACGTTCAAGATGGAAAAGCATCACCCACCAGTGGATACTGATCGTGACCTGGATTACAGCATCTGCCCTGGTGGCTGGCTCTACTATGGAAAAAAGGTTGAAATCTTTTATGCATTGCATGTATATTATTGGAAGTGCTGGTTGTAGTAGTGCATCCATTAGCATGTGGTTTTTGTTAAGAGCAGTGGAAATGACAAGCACTTAAGTTATGGGAAATGTTAAAGGGTTTTGCACAATGTATATTGTTTGCGTGGAGGATCCTTCAAAATGAGTATATTAATCGACTTTTCTAAATATAGCGTTGATTACAAAAATGTGCTCAGTCCCCTTAGTTACCTGAAAAAGTTACAGTTAGACACAACCAGAGTAGCTGATCTGTCCGTCCTTGCTGTGTTTGCACTTCTTATCGTGTAGACTGGGGAACATGAAGGGAGAGCTTCAAGGGGCCTGGGGAGAAAGTGCAGTGTATAGCTGGTCAGCTGTAGTAGCGAGAATCGCACTCACATACAGGGCTAAGCTGTGCTTCAGGCTGCAGACAGGCTGCACAGCTGATGTGCGCTCCCCCCTCCCCTGATATCACTTGCTGCTGACAGCTCTGTGAGTGACAGGATGCCCACCACTCCTGACAGGTGGCGATGCACCAGCCAATGGGAAGACCCGGCAGGCCGCTCCAATTAAGCTGCAGGGGCGGTATCCAGGAATCCCATTTAAACTCCCTGAAGGCAGAGTGCTGCGCTGTTATATTCCTGGCTACCATCGTGTTTACTTGTTCGGTTTTATTGTGTTGTTGGCATATCTTTTGTACCTGACATCGCCTTTCTCCTGACCCCGCTTGTCTCCTTATTTTGTGCTTCGCTCCGATTATGCTTCTGACCTCGCTTGTATACGTTTAACCCTCTAGTTTCTGATTTGTGCTTGGCGTTCCTATTTGATATTACCTGGACTGTCATGACTATTCTCTGCTTCTCACGGCCCCAGCACTTTGCAGCGCAGGGACTGTCGCCCAGTTGCCATCTGCCTCCTAGGGCAGCGAACTCAAGTAAGGCAGGGTCAGTGTGCTGGTCCAGTAGGGCGCTCACTGCACCTCCCTTGACGTGACACCACTGTTGTAATGTTATTATTTGAGTAAACTTTTGAGACGCTCCCTTCCTTCCTCATTCTCTGCTCACCATCCTCCCTCTCACCCCTGC
The DNA here is from genome assembly GCA_025379985.1 of Phyllomedusa bahiana. Taxonomy (NCBI): domain Eukaryota; kingdom Metazoa; phylum Chordata; class Amphibia; order Anura; family Hylidae; genus Phyllomedusa; species Phyllomedusa bahiana. The sequence goes on along the minus strand of JAODAL010028782.1, from coordinate 38,948 downwards.
AGCTTTCATGACTCATCATGCTTTGTTAATATTCTCACCTGAGCTGATAAGGAGGTAAGGTACTCACTTCGTGGCAAAACCCCTTTAAGAGATAAAAATTCTCTTACCAGCCCTGGTTCAACTAATCTCCATCTCCTGGACAAGTTAAGTTAAGTTGGTTTACGGACCTCTGGGGCAATAGAACAATCCAAGGTAGATGAAAAAAGTTTTGTTTCAAAATTATAAAGATAAAATCACATTTTAAATTGGTATGCATGAAAAAAGAGAACTGCACTAGGTAGTGTCTAGTCCCACTGTCAGCGTATTCGACTACAGAGATGGCACCTTAGTCATAGTGGGAAATGTTCATTTGACAGAGGGCAGTGTAATAACATGAGAAGTACAGAAGCAATGGGCAGTTACAGGACAATACCAAAATTAAGAGTCCCCCGTCTAGCAGAGTATTTAATGAGATGAGTTTGCAAATGGAGCAGTAATCCATCATTCAGCATTAAGGTGAGGGGCAGACTGGTAATTGCCCCAGGTAGAAGGTACAGGTTTCAGAGACCAACTATTCAATGAAGACCTACAAACAATGCTTCATGGGAGAAATTATGCAAATTATCTCTCCTCCAGGGAAAAGAAAATTTTCCTCTTTTTTGACAAGAGTGAGTGGATAAGGTCCTGTAATTCATGTAAGAGCCTTGAAACTATACTAGAGATTTTTAGTTACAACAAGGCATTATGGTAAGAAGGGGCTGAAGAAGCCCCAAAGCGCGCCTCGTTGTTTAACAAATCCTCAATTTGCTTATTTGACCCACCCGAGTCTTGAGAAAGCAAAAAGGATTTTAGCCAAGCCAGTCTATCCTCTCAACCTGTCAGATGAAAAGATACTGTCTTGGCTAAAATCCTCTTTGCTTATCTCAAGAACTCGGTGGGTCCAAAAGCAAATGAGGAATATGTTACATCCAACGAGGCAGCTGTTGGGCCTTCTCAGACCGCTTTCCCCATAATGCCTTGTGACATATGTCAAATGCGCTTGAGTAGACTGGGCGAAAAAGGCAATACATAACTCTACAAGCCGTTTCGTCATCGAGTATTGCTCTCCTCAAGGAGAAGTCCTACCACCTTCTAGAGTATATCTTAGAGAGCCAGATTAGCGTCTTCTCTAAACAGTTGTCTTGAGTCAGGTGGCTCTTCCCTTTGAAGTAGATGCTTGTTTGACTAAATATTCCTAGTCATGTCTCTAGTATAGGTTGGACTTGCAAGGTAACTAGGTATAGAGATATATGTCTTCCTTCTGTAGGAGAGCTAATTTGAAGTGTTATAATGTAAGGAGGGGAAGTGATGTAAGTGCAAGGTTACAGGATCACAGAGTATTTCGGCAAGTGATTGTGCAGATGTACGTTTTGGGAGGTAGTAACCTACTAACCTGATTTTGCACAGAAGAGTGCATTGAATATAATGGAAGAAAGGTATTTTGATGAAGGGACCCACACATTTAGCATATACAGCACTGAGCGCTCTTTGCCTTATACTCTCGATTTGCACCTTCAACCAGGTCCTTAGTTCTCTTGGCATTAACGTACAGCAATCCACTTTGTATCAAACTCTATCAGGTTAAGTTTTCACTGGGAGGATCTGCTAGAGATTTTGATGCAGATTTAGTCGTGGATGAGTTGTGGAGTTTACTGTAAAATTTTTACATTTACTTTAAATGTGGGAAGGCAAAATCCGTAGGCAAAATGCCTTCTTCCATTCAATCAATTGTAAGCGACCAGCAGGGAAGATAGTGGATGGAAGGTATGTCCCTAGTCTTATGCTGCACAATAGTAGGGAAGTTCCAGGGATGTCAGAGAGGCCTAGACCATTGAGGGCCATCCCGGCCTTTTCCAATGTTCTTAGAGTGGCAGCAGGAGAACTGCACCAGGTGGGGCCCACCCAAGGAACCGGGAACTTTGTGGGGTAAAAGACAGCATTATACTTTAATGTAACCATAGGTTTACTTAGAGTTAGTATTTTAGTAAAGCCTATGCAGGCGTGACATGGGCTGATCTTTTTCTGAACAGGGGCTGTACGTGGGTGGGAGGCCGTTCACCCCTCAGGTCAGCCTTTACCGGGTGTTCCAGAGCCTTTAAAGCTGTGCAGGAAGAGACCAGGTGTAGATGATTCAACCAGCGTGCTAATTGGTTGGTTGGAGTCTTTCTCTAGAAGGTGCTGAGCAGAAGGAGCCTCTACACGACCACCGAACCAGACCGAGGAGGTCTGGCATTCCTAGAGACCTCACCCGCCACACGTGGGAGAATAAACTGAGTATTCCTTTTTGCATGCTGGACTTACACCTTCTGTTGTTGTGCAGCATGTAAACAGCTGAAGAGTAACAGCCTGCCTGCATAAGTCTATTTTCACACGCTTAAAAAATAGGTCCGTAATTTCGGGTCCGTAATTAACAGCGCCGAAGTGCGCAAATAACGGGTTTAAAACTGCCATTCATTACACGGTAATTCACAGGTTCACATATAGAACTAAGGATTACGTATCTCCTCTCCCCGCTCAGTGGAATACCCGAGGGCGAGATAAGTGACATGTGAATTACTAGCTGCGATATGACTCACCACTACAGCTAACACTGAGTGTGTCCATGGCTGGCGAAGTCCCGGCCCACCCGCTCGCTCCCGCCCGCTCCCGCCCCGCCCCCGTCCACACGCGTAACTGCAGGGTTGCTAATTACGTCCCGCAGTTTAACCCGTGTAACATAGCCCGTAAGTGCCTTCTGATTGTTTTGTGCTTGTTTTGTTTTGCTATTAAAATAAAAACCCTGTATTTTTGTTGCAACCAACCCGCGTGGGCCTACCTCTGTGACCGCTAATCCCCACACAATGTAGAAAAATTTACAGTAAAATCCATGAAACATCTGCAAACACTCACACCAACCCCCCTAAAACCTGCAACAGAGCCTGGCAATGTGTGAAACATATCCTTGAACCCCATGTAACGGACATTTGTGTCCGTACTCATACACGGCAATGTCGTGAGTAGGGGTTTACCCGCAAAATTGCCCGTATGATTACGTTCCAAGCGGATCTTGCGCGCTCACAAGCGGAGCGCAGGAAAGATCGCGCATGGAACCTGCTGTTATTACCGCTGGCATCAGTGCGCATCACCCACGGCTGGAGTGAGTCCCTGCTGCCCGCCATCTCCGTGACGCAAGATAAAACGGCTCTGAGCTCCGTTACTGTGAGAATCTACCTACCAGACAGCCCGGACGCTGAATGACAGCGTCCGGGTTTTTTTTGTGTTTTGTCTGTAAGACGCACTAATGCCCCACAATGCATTGTGGTACAGCAGTGACAGACAGTTTGCCATGGAGACCAGAATACAGCTATAAAGCTGTGAATGCCTGACTCCTATTGCATGAATGATCTGACGATCAGTTCATGCAATTCCCCCCCTGGGAAAGTGGTAAAAAGTATGAAATGTTAAAAAAAAGAGTAAACACAGTAAAACACAAACACAAAAAATAAAATAAAAACTCGCACATCGCCCTTTTCCCCTTTACAATCGCCAATCCGCGCCCCAAAAAAAGATCAAAAAAGTAATAAAGTACCCATATTTGGTAATCGCTGCGTGCGTAGCGACCCACCCTATAAATCTTTCATAGTTAAATAACCCGTACGGTGACGCCGCAAAAAAAAAACAAAAAAACATCACAGAATAGCGATTTCTGTCATCCCGCAGGCAACATAAAATGAGTAAAAAGTAATCAAAACTCATATCAACAATCAAATATGATGCCAAATTAAGAAAGTCAGTTCATCCCGCAAAAAAAAAGTCCTTAACACAGCTCTGTCATACGGGAAACATTAAAAAGTTCAGCTATTAGAATGATGAGAACGATAGAGATGCATAAATATTGTTTTACAACACAATAAAAACAACTTTTTAAATAAAAAAATTGTGCTTTCCAAATAAAAAAAACACATAAAAATTTAGGGCTATCACCGTAATCGTCTCAACCTCAAAAATAACAACACAGTAGTAAAAATAACTTGTCACGGATACATGCAACGCTGAACGCCTATTAAAAAAAAATAAAAAACACTGCTAGGGGGGGGGGTGGGGTGGGTGTGTAGGGGGGGATTGCAGTATTATCTTCACCCATACCTTCGCAACAAAAACAGATTTAAAAGCGATCATAAAGTCTGTCCCCCCCAAACAATATTACCATAAAACAACGTCCAACTCATCCCGCAAAAAAAAAAGTCCCTATGACAGTCTCCATAAACAGAAAAATAAAAGAAAAGTTGATTGCTCTCAGCGACTGCGGTGATGCAAAAACTGTTGTCTTGCCCGTAAGTTTGCAAAGTAAATGTTGTGTTTTATTAATTGTGTAAAATAGCAAGTTAAATACATTAAACATAATAATACAAATGTGGTATCACTTCAACAGTAATCGTATCAATCTGCTGAGAGTAAAACTAGCATGTCATTTAAACCGGTGCACAGTGACCGTCTGTAAAAGAATAAAAAAAAAGAAAACCATCTACCAAGGATTTGCTTGTATTTTTGTACAAAAATTGACTCGCCACAAGAAACCTTAATAAAAAACGTGCATTTCAAAGACATTCATAAGCCCCCCGTAATGTATCACAATTAAAAAAACACATCAGACTCAATCTCAAATAAAAAACAAGTCCCAACAAGTCAGCCCATAGCAAATAAATTTTTTATGAGAACGAGCTATGGCTGTCATGAATAGCGACAACTTAAAAACTGCAAACATGATTTTTTTTATGAAAATCCTGGTCTCTTCTATTTGTGGCGCTAAAAAGTAATAAAACATAGAAAAGGTACATATAACAACAATTTATATTCACTTTGTAATCTGTAAACTGAGAACCGTTATAGTAAAAGTCATATCCGTTTCGGAATTATATCCCGATAATGGCGAATACTGGTGAAAAAAAAAGCCTCATAAAAACAAATAGGACGGTAAAGCTTGCGTTCCACCTCCCTCCATAATTCACATGGCCCAATGCTAAAAAAAACTACGGAACACCTGTTGCGCCTAAAATGTCAAAAAAACACCCTTGGTGAGATCCCCTGAGGGCCCGTTGAATGCCAAAATGGAGAGCAACTTCTTGGAAGTTTTCCACCTTTTTTAAGACTTTGAGGGCCTTTTGAGAGAAGATGGCGACAGCTAGGCCCCACGCAAATATCTGTGGCGCAATAAGTACCAAATAGGCACAGCGCCCTCTCCCTTTGTGACCCGCCTTGCCAATGAGCGCCCAAACAGCAGTTTACCACCCACATGTAGGGTATTGCCAAACTAGAGGGGAAGAAATCTATTGCGTAACTACAATTGGCTGGGTCTAGTTTCTTACCCAAGATACCTTGTAAAAAGACTTAAACAGTCATAGATTTGCAGCTAAGAATTGCAGATTATTGAAAAATATATTTCTTTTTTCTTATTTCAAGCAGCCGAACGCTAAAAAACTTTGTGAAACCGCCTGTGGGGTAGTATATCACTACACTCTGATATATTCCGTCCGGGGGAGTGATTTTCTTCGATAATGGGTCGTTTTAGGGGTATTTATAATAACGATTTGGAAACTTAGTGTGTCCGCAAATAACCAATATAATCGGCCGCCCCTAACTAAAATTGTAAAAGAAAATAGAGGCCCCAGAGTCCAGTACGTGCTCACTCCCTATTCTGGGGCTTGTGGTTATGTGTGCCAAATAATTCACTATGGCCACATATGGATAACTCTAAAACTGTCAGAATACTGAGGGGATCAAATTAATTTTGCACATTCTTCCATACCCTGATCCATATAACGTCAATTCTTGTTCAATAAACATAAAATATTGAAAATCTGCAACAAAAAGTGAAATTTCTTAGAATTTTTTTTCACTATCCACATTGCTATTAATTTCTGTGAAGACACCTTAATGGTTAATATAAACATTCTAAATGCTGTTTTGCGATACTTTAACAGGGTTGTATTTGTATGCTTAGATTAGGTCATTGTATGTGATGGTATCTAAATACAGTCAATCAAAGTCACGTACAGAAACTGGACTGGTCCCTAAAAATAAGTATACTTTCAAAATATTTCTAGATCTGAAAATATGAAAATTACTACTACATTTATATAGCCTTCCCCTAAATGTCGTAAAAAATACAAAAAAGACATTTAAAAAAAATGAGTGCAAACCTACAAGCAGACATAATGTAGATGCAAGTTACATAAACTATTTTTGACGAGTGGGAATAACTATCTGGTCTTACATTACAGACATTTTTGCAGTTTGAAATTGTTGTGTAACAATTCCATTTCACATTTTTCACCATAAATTTTGTATATTTTTTCAACACCAAATAAATCGGATCATTTGAGAGTGAGGAACCAAATCTTCTTACTATCTTATAGCACAATGGAGTCACGAGAACTAACAGAGTTCTCTGATCAACAAGCGAGATAGTGTTACTAATGTCAAAGTTATTCTCAACATAAAGTGACACATGACAAGATTTCAAAATAGTGCTGCCTGGTCCTAAGAGTAAGGGCCAGAACCTGGCCTCCGCGGTAAAGGGGTTTAAAGGGAATCCAGACAACTGTGAATTTCTCTGCTAGCCCTAACTGAAGGCAAGGAGATGTTGACAGAGGGGATGAGAAACTCGAGCTCTGAGATAATGATTTGAATGATTATTGTCGGAGAAATCTGAAAGGTAAAACTGAAAGTACTGTGTTGACGCTGTCCCAAATACATGATTAAGACAAGTTTGCTTCTGTATCCAACACAGACTTCAGTAAAAGCATTTTAATCACTGTATGCGGGCAGGGTAAGCAGGACTCTCACTCTCTCTTAAGGAGTCCTGTCAAGATTTATTCTCTGCTTTTTCTTTCTTAGAAATAGTCTGTGAGCCAAATTCAAATAACCGTCTATATTATAACAGAACATCAGTTCTTCTCTCTCTCCTAATCATTAAAATAATACCCTCATCATGTTTATACCAAACAGAGACTCGCAGCTCCACTTCCCTATTCTTACTCACTTATTAACCTCAAGTAAATACGTATAATGCGAGAGCAGATCATCTCCTCATTTGTCCTACTATCATACACTAAATACCCCCTACTAGTATTCAAATTGCACAGGAGCTCAAGCTCCACCTCCTCTAGCACAAATATCCAATTATAACTACTCTTAAACAGTATATTCCCACAAACAACGAGCTACAGTCACCTCCTCTCTTATCGATATTTAAACCTCAAAATTTATACATCGAACCGAGGCGACTCACCTCCCTTTCTCCTGCATCGTTATTATCGATATTAACCCTATATATCACAGAGGCTCATGCTCCCCTCTCCTCTATCATATAACCCTATATAACAAAGAGCTCACATCCTCTCACCCTCTAATCATATAACCCTATATAATCAACTCAGAGAGCTCAGCTTCTCTCCTACCCCTAAACATATAAACCCGATATATCACAGAGCTCAGCCCCTCTCATCCCCTCCTATCATATAAAACTATATAAACACAGAGCTCTCAGACTTCCTTCCTTCTCCCTCTATCATATAAAAAAACCCTATATTATCACAGAGCTCAAGCTTCTCCTCACCTCTATCATATAACCCTATATATCACAGAAGCTTCAGCTCCCTCTCCCTAAATCATATAACCCTATATATCAAAAGAGCTCAGCTCCTCGTCCTCTATCTATATAACCCTTAACATCAGCAGAGCTCACTTATCTCCGCGATCATATAACCTTATATATCATATAGCTGCAGCCACCCTTATCATAGTAATCCTATAAGTCACAGAGCTCAGCTTCGCTTCTTCTATCATATAACCCTATATTATCAGACAGAGCTCAGCTTCTTCTCTTCTATCATATAACCTAAGTATCACAGAGCTCAAGCCTTCTCCTCTCCCTCATTATATAACATTATATATCCCCAGAGATCAGCTCCTCTCCTCTATCATATAACCCTATATATCACAGAGGCCCTCAGCTTCTCTCTCCTCCATCATATACCCGATACATCACAGAGCTCAGCTTCCTCTCCCTCTATCATATAACCCTATATATCTCACAGAGCTCAGCCTCTCTCCTCTATCATATAACCCTATATATCACAGAGCTCCGCTCCAGATCATATAACAGAGCTCAGTTTCTCTCCTCCTTTTCTCTCAGATGGGGCAGCATAACCCACTGGACAGGTTCCTTTTAAGACTCTGTTCTGTTTGCTCCATGTCTATGCAAAGGAAATCTCTAGACAAGGGGCCGAATGTCTCTATACCCCAATGCTAAAAGAGTGACCTGGAAATATGATCAATGTGGTTTTTTTTTTCTTTTCGCATGGGAAGTCCACCACAGACTAATGTCACTATATGGCATACAGTTGTGTATGTTCAGGCTAAAAGTCCATCTTTTATGTCAGAGTTTTTCCCCTCCTGAACATTGTATACCAATACATTGAATTATGAATTTATTCATACCATTATTATTATCATTATTTTATAGTGCTTCTTGGTATACAAGGATGATTTAATGAGGATGGACTGGTATGCTGCCTCTGTATTCTGTAGGGAACATGGCGGAGGTCTTGCCACAATCACAGATGAAATAGAACAAGGTAACTTTGAAATGATAAAAGATGCTCGAAACAGAAGGGCTTGCCCCACGGCCGGTTTTGCAGCCGGTTTTGAAAGCCGTCGCAAACCCGCGGACAAACTTTTACACGGACCTTTATGGAAAACCCGTGCAGCAGTCCCCGAAAAACATAGAACATGTTCATTCTACCGTCCGTTTTTTTGGCGGAATATGAACATTTCTATGCGAAGGGGAAGGGCTTCTCCGCACACAGCAGAGAAAAGTCATCCCCCTGCGTCTGTGTGCACAGTCGCAAAACAGAGCAAATACCAGTTGTGGGGACGCACCCCAACATGCAGCATTGACTGTGTTTTGTTTTTTGTTTTTTTAAATGATCACGTAGATGTAAAATACTGTATTATTTAAATAGATTAACTGGGCAAATGTGATAATTGTTTCTAATTTATAACCTGTATTTTGTTTATCCTGTTTTTAGGCCCCATTCACATGTTGCTTTGAGCTTCCGTTCCTGGTACCGGAAAAATATATCCTGACAGCTACTGCGGCAGAGCCATCTATTCCTATAGGACAAATGTAGTCCTAATTGAAATACATTTGCTCTATATAGCAAACTTATACCATGTCTGCACTTGATACAATAGCCTGGTCTACCATGCTTTTGTATCCAATGCAAAAACTATACGTTAGCTGAATAGGGCCAATGTAGTCCCATTAGGGCTACATTTGCTCTATAGAAATCTATAGCCACATCACTGCCTCTGAAACGGTATACAAATGGGAGCCGAAAACGAGACGTGAATGGGGCCTTAGACACATACTACATCTTCATTGACTGATTTACAAAGGGTTTAGATAGAGGAGTCATAAACACGGCAAATGTATTAAAGGGAATGTGTCACCAAAAATGACTTATTGTTTAACTCACAAATTTTCCATATCACTTTCAATATTTTTTAATAATTCTTAAGTCCTGCAGTTTTCTCTTTGGCCACTAGGCCTAATAATTGTCTGACACTTCCTGTTGTGTACAGAAAGATTCTCAGTTGTCTGCTCATTTTCAGCACAAAGAGGGTCAAACTGAAAGGAGATACTAGTGTGAATAGATAACACAGGATCCACCAGTCACAAGAGGAGCTGTCACAGTTCAACCTTTCACCTCCCCGCACAGTGATTTCTTCCCAGGTCACAGTGCATAAGTAGAAAACTCTCCTATAGAAGTGAATGGGACTGAGTCAGTCTTAAGTCTCCTAGGTGCATGAAGCTACTGTAAAGCATCTCTCTGACTGCTGTTAAAGCAGTGCAAACAAGGCCTAGTGGCCAAAGTGAAAACTGCATAAGTGATATGAATAATTAAAAAAAAACAACCAAAAATTACTAAAAAATGTGTTTAACTTAAAAAATAACTCATTTTTGATGACATGCACCATACCAATCACCAAATATCTCCAGCAGCTTGTGTCTTTGGGACAAATTTGGTGTGCTGTACATTTTCACCCTATCAAACTCATGTATCCAGTGCTTCTATGGAAAACACTGCCCCGCGTTGTCTATGGACAAAAAAATATTATAAATTTAAACAGGGACTGTTTCAAAATTAAATCCATTTACACGACCAATAGCATTCTTAAAAAGATAATTAATTTAAAGCAGAGGTCAATTAGTGCTTGGCGGCACAAAACTACCAGCATCTCTGCCTGCTAGAGCATGATGAGAGTTTTAGTTTTGAAACAAATTTAGAGCCAGAGACTGAATCACTGCCTAATTGGGGTATTCTCCCCTGATTGATTAGCTTTCAGCATATAGGCAAAGTTAAATAATGTTCTTACCAGGTTTATTTGTTCTAACTTAGCCTCATTTCAAAGATACAGCAGGTTATCTATACTGCTTGCTTACAAATTGTTTTCTAGGTTACTGACCAGCTCTGTGCTCTAGCCACCCAGTTGCTACCTTCAGATAAGACATACCGTAGTTTTGATTCTTATTAGTGGTCTGACGCGGCCATATTGGTTGATGATATTCGGTCAGGAAGTTTGAAAGTCCAAGATGCAAAATGACCAGGAGCGCGCCAAATAATCACTTGGGGAGGGTATACCTAATTGGATGGCGCACTTGTATAAAAACTTCACTTCTGCAATACTCTTGACTACCGATTTATATTTCAGCCCAGCTGAGCACAGCCATTTTATCTATTTTATATTTTCCTATCTGTTTAGTTTGCATGTTGTTCCTCCTGGAGATCTGTGAGGGCTGAGTGTAGGCATCAGGGGCGACATGTATGAAAACGGTCTAGGTCTAAGGCTTTCTTTGTTGTCCATAGCAACCAATAAGAGCTCCCCTTTAATTTCTTCAGAGCACTATATAAAATAAAAGGGACGCTCTGATTGGTTGCTATGGCCAACAAAGAAAGTCTTAGACCTAGACCGTTTTCATACATGGAGAACCAGGTTTCTCTCCCTCTGCTATTTGACTCCCTTTTCTGGGGAATTAAAACATTCGACTGGTGGATGCTGCCTTGGCAGTCCAAGACCAAAATGGGCTTAAAGGAAACCTGTCACATAGGTTATGCCCCCCTTGCTGAGGGCAGCACAAGCTAGTGTCAGACCTGCTGTTCCCAGCGCTGTGTCCCTTATTCTGTAAGTTGCAGCAGTTTTAGAGTATTTAATGCTCAAATAGGCAGTTTCCACCCCGTTTTGCCATATAAGAGCCCAATGTTTCATAGAGGTTTTTTGCCCCACCACCAAAGGCTACCCCTGCCCAGGCAGTTAACACTGTTTCACCTATTCAAAGTAACAGATTTGTCAGTTGGGGGGGGGGGGGCTAGCCGTAGGTGGGCGGGGTTTGAAAAAAAAACTGATCTTCGAATACTCTTCTGGCTGAAAATGCAGTTTGAGATTTAAAAATACACGAAACTACAGCTCTTACAGAATAAGGGACACAGCGGGAAAATGGGTGTTCGGGGCCCTCAAAAGGGGGCTAATCTATGTGACAGGTTCTATTTAACCTTAGCGTTAGTGAGGGGCAGCCATCGATCCATTATCTTTCCCGGGTCTGAAGACAAGGAAGGTTTATTTCGGACCTTTTTCTTGTAGGAGAAGGCTCCTATACTTTTCTTGTAAATTGTAAAGAATACAATTTTGGATTTTCAAAAAATAAAAAAAAAAATTGGGGGCCCAAAAAATTTTTTTAACCCAGGGAACCCTTAATTTTGTCTTTTTAAAAATGGGAAAACCCCACAAAACAAGGGGTTTTAAAAAACTTACTTTAAAAGGGAATGTTTCCATCCCGGGGGAACCAGATTTTAAAAATTGGGAAAATAAATCTGAAAATTTTTTAATTTTTCCCCATCCTTTATAAGGGTGGGGAACCTTAAAATTTAAATAATTGTGGTTAAAAAAAATTGGGTTTTTTCCCCCATTTTGTTATATTTGGTCAATGTTTCCTTTATTGGGGGAAAGGGTTTTTTGAAAATAAATGTTTTTAAAATAACCTTTTGTGCTGAAATTGCCCTTTCCCATTTTCTTTTAATAGCTTTTATAGTTATGCAGCTGTTTTGGGGAAAGAGGGGAGGTTTTTTGGATCGGAGCCCAGAAAAAGATGTTTTTAAGGAATTTAATTGACCCCTGTGTAAAAACATAAAAATAACTGGCCCCAAATGGATATCCTAATGTAAGTGATCAATCTCTAATTTATACTGGGCGGGTTATGGGAAAAAGCAAAATCTGGTGCCAACATTTTTCTCTTTTTAAGTTTTTTTGAAAATCTCATGGTGGTTTAAAAATTTGGGGTTTTTGGCTTTAAAATGAAATATTTCCCCTTTTAAACCCACCATGGGGTTTTTTTTGGTTTGGGGCATTTCTCCCAATTTTTTTTTGGAGGGAAAAAAGGGAAGGAACATGTTTGGTTTCTTGTTTTTTTTTTTTTCCCTTTGATATCTCTACCCCTACAGTGGAGTTTTTAAATTAAAAAAATCTAACAAAAAACTCATCTGAATCCCGGGGCCCATTTTAAAGTTTCCAAATGGCAAACCAAAATCAAAAAAATATATAAATCATACTTACCAACTTAAAAGAACATCAATCCAGAAGATTTTACCTCCACCCCGTGAAAGCCCCTACCCACCATGGAATCCCCTTTTGAAACATTTTGTTTTTGGTGAGGGTTTTCCCAAAAAAGTCCTTTCCCCCCTTATCCCCAAATTTAAATTTTGGTGATTTCCGGAAGAATCAGAAAGGATTGGCTGAGTATAAATATTAATTGAAGTTTAAATTAAAAGGGTTTGGGGGAACCAAAGATTTTTCATTTTTGGGGTTGAAAAAACATTAAAGGGGTTTGTCTCATCTAAAAAGTTTATGGGATGCAAAAAAATGAAAAAAATTTGCTGCTTTGCTCTGTCCCCTTCCCCTTTGGTCAAGCTGCCCGGGAAATTTAGCTTTAAAAACTTTTGTGAATTCAGCTTTTTGCAAATTTAAGATAAACTTCATGCTGTCAGGCCAGGGAACCCCGGTTTGAAAAAGGGGTAAACACCCAAGAAATTTTACGTCTTTTTCGAAAGATCAATAACAAACAAGCTCTCACTTCCAGAGTTCTGTGTTTTGCGCTCCTGTGTGAGGGAACGCACACAGGAGGGAGAGGAGGAGTGGGGGAATTTAAAAAGGTTCGGGTCACTTGGGGAACCAGAAAAAGGCACGGGAAGGGTTTAAAAATTCACTTTTAGCTGTTTTTAACAAAAAAAAATAACCAAACGAAATTATTTTTGGAAAACCCATCTTTATTTAGTGTTCCCCAACATGTTGAAAGCTAATTTTTGTACAAAGAAACCCCCTTTTAAAGGTTTTACAATAAAAAGTTTTTTATATCAATAAAAAGGGAGGGGTAAACTTAAGGCCCCAAAAGGGGAACAGGTGAATTAAGTTCAAAAGCTGGGACAGTCCTTTCAAAAGAGCTACACTTGGGAATATCGGGAAAATTTGGGGAAAAATTTAACCCCAAAGAGGGTTTTTTCTTTCCCAAATAAAGGATTTTCCCAAAAAACTCCAATCTTAAACTGTCACTTCTTTTGGTTTTAAAAAATATGGTAAAAAAAAATTTTAAATTCGCACCACTTAGGGATGGGTGCACTCAGGAATCCCCCGAAAAAGGGCCATGTATTTTGAGAAACTAAAAAATGCGGGTCCTCACACGGGGAGAAATACAGGATTTATTGTCCCATTTTTCTTCTTCTCAGGGGTTTTTTAAATTTCCAATATCCCAACAAACAAAAAAAAAACTATTGGGGTTAATTGAAAATTTTTTTGTTTTTTTTCTAATAGAACGGTGTAATTGACTGGAACCAACTATGCCCCTTGATATCAAAAATTTAAAGAACATTAAACCCAAATTGGAAAATTTTTTTAATCTTGAAAAGTGGCCCAAAAGGGAAAAGGAAATTTTATTTTGGGGAAAAAGGACAAAGGAAATTTTACTTTTTGGAACCAGGGCCCAAGGCCCTTTGAAAACCCCAAAGCATAAAAAATACAACTACCCTTATTTGAATTTTTTCTTAGGTTCCCCTCTTTCCCACCCGAACAACCTGTGACGTACTTTAAAAGTAGGGACACCCAAAGGGTTTTGGGAAAACAATAAAAAAGTTAGCGGCAAACCCTTTTAAAAACCCCTGTAAATGGTTAGGTGTCCCGGGGATTGAACTCTTTTTTTTCAGCACTTTCCCCCGGGTGTTTTCCCCCACAACACAGTTTTGGGGGCGTTTTAAAAACTGCGTCCAATTTTTCCGCCCTTATTACCAGCGGCTTTTTTCACTTATCAAAAATTTTTTGAAAAATTTGGAGTAATAAATTTAGTGGGGTTGTTTTTACCCACAAGTTTTTTCACAAAAATTTTGGATTAAATACTTACTTGAAACCCCCTTTCTGAACAATTTAGACAACTGAAAGAAGCTTGCGGGTTTATAAAGGTTTTTAAAAATTGGAGCGCATTTTAAAAAGGGCATAAAAACCCCGCGCGGGTTTTGAAAGCTTTTCCTTTAAAAACTCCCTTTTATTACCGGGAAAGCTTCTTTCGGGGTTGTCAAAATTTTTTCAAAAAAAGGTATTTAAAGGTAAGAAATTTAAATTTGTTGTTTACCTTCCTTGTGGAAATTTTTAGGGGTTTTTCACACATTTTTTTTTTGGGTTTGCTTTTTTTTTAATCCTTTTTTTTAAATGCGCTTTTTGGGGCAGGGGGGCACAGCAATTAATGCTGTACATTGCGCAAAAAAAAAAAGCCCAAAAAATCGCGACTTTCCCCACGATTTGGTCGGGGGAAAATTTTTTTTTTTCTAGCAATGAAAGCATTAATTGCTGTCCCTTCCCTGCAAAAAAAAAAACGCATAAAAAAATGCTCAAAAACGCACTGGTAAAGGCCTTTCCTTTACAAAAAACCAAAATTGATTACTCACTTTCCAAACAGTTTAAAAATAAGGGGGAAAAATTTGGGGTTGGTAAAAAAGGCATTTTAATTGGGGGCGACTTTAAAAAAGGGGGCATCAAAACTGCGCTGTGTAAAAGAAACCCTTAAACTCCCTTTTAAATTACCACAAGCTTCTTTCAGTTGTCTAAATTTTTCAAAAAAGGTATTTCAAGTAATTAATAATGACTGTTTTTGGGACGTTTTGGGGATTGGGGGTGCTTTCACACAGGGGTTTTTGGGTTTGTTTTTCTTTTTAATCCCGTTTTTTTTGATGCGTTTTTTGTGAAAGGAAGGGCACAGGAAAATTAATCCTGTTCTTTGGGCCTGCAAAAAAAAAAAGGCCAAAAATCGCGAATTTCCCAAACGATTTGTCGCAATTGGGTTGTCCACAATTTTTACAGAAATTTAATTGCTGTGCCCTTCCTGAAAACAAAAAACCATAAAAAAATGCATCAAAACCCTGTGTGAAAGCACCTTACAAAAAAACTAATTATTACTCACTTTCCAAAACAGTTTAGATAAGGGAAAGAACTTTTGTTTAAAAAAGGGGCATTTAATTAGCGATTTTAAAACGCACCAAAACGCGTTTGTTGAAAGCACCTTTAGGGAATTTGGAGGCCAAATCAACACCTTAAACTTTTTATTATGTTCCTCAAACCCTTCCTGAACATTTTTTTTCAGTATATCAGAGGTGTTATCCTAGTGAAAAATGCCTCTGCCAATAGGGAATATTAGTGTCGGGAATGGGGTGGACTTGACCCTGCTCCGTACATCTTTGCACCCCCTTACTAATAGGCAGAGGTAGGCACCCTACCGTTCCTACATTTGCCACCTTCAACCCAATAACTAACAGAACCTTCTGTTATTGAGATGCTCTGTTCACTTATCTCCTCATATATCCCACTCCTTTATCAGGGGCCAATGTAACTCGATAATCAATGTTATTACTTTTACTCATCCGTGGTTTTACTGTTATGTCTGACTGGTTTATATTCGGTTAGCAGAAATCTATTCGCATTTTAGTACAGATCAGAAAATACATAGGACAGTGCTGGAGGATAAACTTTATACTTTATATAAAGATTATTAAGATTTCTAATCATTAAACCTGACACAAAAAAAAAGGAAAGTGAGTAGTTAGTAGTAGTGGTGGTATGGTACATTGCTAGAATAAACTAGAACATTCTAATACTGGGGTGGATCCTATCCAAAAATTTAAAGAACGGGTGTCCATTTGATAGTTTTCTTGCATAGGGGTCACTGAATGTATGGGGAACTAAAAGGCTGGGTTCACACTATGGGCTTTATGTATGACACTGTAAGACTATCTTTGCTGCCCATAGCGACCAATCAGAGCTCACAGCGACCAATCAGAGCTCATAGCAGCCAATCAGAGCTCAGCTTTCATTTCATATACTGCTCTGGAAAAATGAAAGCTAGTCTGATTGGGGGCTATGGCTCTAAGTTTTTCATGGGGGTCTGGTCGCTATGAGCTCTGATTGGTTGCTATGGGCAACAAAGAAAGTCACTGCTAGACAGTGTCATACATAAGGCCCATAGTGTCTTTTAGTTCCCTCCCATACATCCAGTGACCCCTATGCAGGAAAACTATCAAATGGACACCTGTTTCTTTTTTTTTAGGATACCTTTTATCACACCCAGTAGCGAATGTTTGGCTATGTTCACAGGGTTATTTTGGGGGGCCATTTCGTGCGTATTTGCGCTTAATACGCGGGGAAAGGGCGCCCCAAAATTTACGGAAATCCTTTTTTTCTCATAGAGAATTATAGATTACGCCTCATTTCCCCGCGCGTATAATACAATTGTATTGTACGCGTGGGGAGATAAGTGACATCTTAATTATATGCAGCGAATATGCGCCGCGAGCAATGCATGTCTTTGGGGCCGGCGGGCTGCCGACTTCCCTGCGCCGCGGGAGTGCACGAGTATTAGCGCGAGCTCCCGACACACGATGTACTGTGGCGAGTACTCTACGCGCCGCAGTCCCATCGGGCAATTTTACAAATTATTTTTAAAATGCTTTTTTCTTCTGATTAGTCTAACTGCTAGGCAGTTTTCATACATAAGGCCCAATGTCTTTTGATGTGTAAAATGTACATTTTGCATGTGGACTTTTCACACCAAAATACATGTCGAAAAAACCCCTTGGTCCCCACGGTGTTATTTTAATTTTCCATTGGAGGGCATTACATACGATTTTGAAAGTAAAACCGAGTGAAGGTCAGGGGCTTCGTCCATAATGCATGTTTTTTGCACTTTTTTTTTTTTTTACAATTAAGTCAATGAGGATTCCAAAAAAGTCACCAAATTGCACATGTATTTTTTTGACGTGTAATTTCGTGATATTTTGAGTTCACACATTAAACACTTAAAATAAAATGTAGTTGGTTGTACTGAATAAAAGCATGAAAAAATGCAACAAAAATATGCTCCAAAAACACATAACAGGGCACAGAGGGAAAAAAAGCACTGAAAGAGGCACGAAATACACACATATTTGTCAGTATCCTTTTTACAGCATGTGGGAAACTGGCTTTAAAACTATGCATTCAAGGAAAGGGTAGCCTGTGGGCCCCTTTTATGCTAAAAAATTTGGGGTGGGCCCCGGCGAGTGGTTTTTTAGGGGGTTTCCCTATCCCAGCAATATGCAAGGATTTCCTATAGCGAAAGTCAACGTAGCCTTCTTTTGTTTTAAAATGAAAAAAATATATATTGGATTGTCATTACAAGGTTGATATAAGGTTTGCATGGTGCACTGTGTATGTACTTAGTAATTTCACATTTCTTTATGTTGCTTTTTTCTCTTTTTAGATGTTTATGATCCTGCCATTAATAGCGCTGATCTCTTTCCGATCTCAAACACCCAAAGGGGTATGGGCATTTTAAAAAATACAAATCCTAAAAAGGCAAATTTTTCCCCCGGTATGAGGCTCCACTGCTTGCCCGGAAATTTTGGGGGGTAAAATGGTTTTGCATTACTTTACCAAAATCACCGGGGCCCTTTTTAAAACCCTCCCCGGTTCAAACAAATTTTTATTTTCCTCATTGGATTGGATTTTTCAGACCTGATGTAAGTAATTTTAAAAACGTTAAAAGGGGATCACTGCAAACGTTTTTCCCCGAAAAGAAAATCTTTTTTTTTTTATTATATTCAGCTTTCCCTTTCTGGGCAATGGCCCCCCAGCTCCTTTATGCCCTTAAATTTGGGATATACGCTACATCCTTCATGCTGTCTCTACTAGTAATGGAATTTTTAATAATCTTATAGTTCTGGCATTTTATTCACACACCATAAAGATCAGGATGATCCCTGTTTTAATAGACAAAGTAGCTATACATGGCCAAAAAATTGGGGGAAATTTCTGCATGTTAGCAGGGTTTTCCCCCTCCAGTTTTATAGAGCATGTTTGATGCGGGCCGCCGTAAAGGCAGTACCACCGGAAATGCTGAAAGGGGCCCCGGGGGAAAACGTGAAAAAAGGGGGGGGGGCCCCCCCCGGGGAAAGGGACATCCCCTGTTTTACGGCCCCGGACTGCAAATGTGGGGGGAAAAGGGGGAGGGGGGGAAGGCGCCGTTTGGGGGAACGAAAAAGGGGGCCCCACACACCGTGTGAGAAAGAGGAGGGGCCCGGGCGCAGTGTTGGGGGGGGGAAAAAAGGAAGGGGGGCCCGGGGCGCGCTTGAGGAAAAAAGGGGGTGGTTTCTTGAGAGGGGGGGGCCCCCCCGCACTTGGGAATGGGAGGGGCCGAGCGTGAGAGGGGGCCCGGGTCAGAGTCCGTTTTAGCTAAAAGTACTTAAAAACACCTGTCCTAATTTACAACGTTCTTCTGCAAGGACACGGATAGGAACCCCCGGGCCCCCGCTTCCCCTCTCGCGGCATCTCCGGGAGCATGAGACACGTAAAAAATTAAACCAGTGGGCCCCGCCTCACTGATTTAAATTGTCAAGACATCCCAGCCACCCCCGCCCCGAGAGAGAGAGACGGGGCCGGCGGTTCCATCCTGTGGGCTGAGTGTGATTTAAAACTCCTTATCGCCCCGCCCACCGCTTTTGACGCCGGCGGTGGGGTCGTTTGCTGAAAGCGATGTTTTTTGGCGCGCTGCAGACAACCGGAGTTTGGGGCTCCGGGGCGCCGCAGCGCGTTTCGTGGGGGCTGTACCCCAAAACCCCCGATCCCAGAGCATCCCCACGAGCACCAGGGAGGGGGGGAAAACCTCCGCAACCTGGTGTTTTAACCCTTTTGATTGCGGGGGATCGTCACCGCTGCGCAATCAGAGGATTTCCCTGCTCTGTTGGGTGATCGGAACACCCGGTGACCCGACAGAGCCCGGGGAACGGCTGCACAGTCAGCCCTGGGGACCTCGAGTGGCCCCAGAGCTGTCTGTGTAATAAGCCAGTGACCAGAAAGACTGTGGCTGCCCTGATCACTGCCTGTGTCCAGACTGACACAGATTATAATGTATTAGAAATTTGTATTAGCATATTCATATATCTAAGTGTTATTAAAAAAAAAAAGTAAAATAGTTCTCCATTCAGGGGATTTAAAAAAAATTTAAAAAAAAAAAAATGCAGAAAAAGTGTAAAAAAAAAAGAGAATAAAAAAATAAATAATAAAATAAAAAGAAATATTTAATAAAAAATTATTGTGCATATATTACACACACAAACAAACCCTACACATATTAGGTATCCACCCCGACCGTAATAACCTGTAAAATTCATCCAAACAAGTTTTAAGTGTAAAAATGTGAATGGTGTAAAAAAAACAAAAAAAAACCAAGAATTTTTTTTTTTTAAATAAAACAAATTCTGCAGTTATTTATAAGTGAACTTAAACTATTCCGCCATAAAGTACAACTTGTCTCGAATAAAACGAGGCCTCATACAACTGCGTCATTGAAAAAATGAAAAAGTTACAACTGTTGAAATGCAAGGAGGCAAAAACTAAAAAAAATGTTCTGGTCATTAACTACTTTTCAGGCGTACGGCTTAAGGGGTTAATAAGGGCCTGGTAGGTTGTCACTGGTATCTGGAGCCATGCCTTCTGCATCCCACAGCTGCTGGAGGGTGCATAGAGCCAACATAGCCATCGAGGTAGTCCTACAGATGCTCAATTGGATCATGCTCTTCCAACTAATGTCAAACATTTCCAACTTATGTGACACGTTGCATTATCTTGATGGAAGATCCCATCTGTCCAATGGAAGACAATCAGCAGGTATGGGTATATGTGATCTCCAGAAAGGATTAAATTGGGAAATATTAGTTTAGATTTCCCTTTCCCCACATAAAATGGTGGCGGAGAGTGCAATTTGGGGGGAAACCCCCCCCCTTTAAGGGGAAAAAAGGACCATTGGGGGGTTTTTCCCCTACATATTTTTTAAATTGGGTTTTTTTCGGGGGAAATTAGGGGGGAAAAAGAGTTGTATTTGGGAAAGTCCCCGGGCCTGCTTTTTTCCCAATTAATTTTTCGGACTTTTTCTAGCTGGGGTGCCCTTTTGTCGTATTGTCTTGCTGGTAAGTTTCCCATCCCGGCCCCAAGAAGATAGCCCGCTTGGTGGGGTGCATGTGATCTGCGGAATGGTTTTTTTCCCCATTTAAGTTCAGAGAACTTTCCCAAAATTGGTTAGAGCCCAAAAAGTCTTGTAGCCCTTCCAGAATGGTTGCATTTTTGTTTTTTTTCCTTTTGATGTTTCTTTTCCCAACAAAAACCAACAAAACATTGGAAAGTAAACCCCCTTTGACAATAAACGTAGGCCTTATTTAAATAAATGTTGGAAAATAAAAGCCTTTTCTGCCATGCAACTTCCATTAGCAAGGGGGCATTTACATCCGGGCCTGCTCCAGATTTTTCCATAGGGCCATTGGGGTTTTTCATAATCTTTTTTTGGGGACACATATTGGTCACCCCCAAGGGTTTTTAATTAAAAAAGCTGAGGGGGCCGCTCAAAATTTGGTTACGGCATGGGTTTTCCCCCATTTTTCCCAAAATTCATACCCCAAAAATTCCCCTCACTTTAAAATGGCACGGGGGTGCCCAAAACCATTTTTCCCAACATCACTTTTTTTTAAAATTTAGCATCCTTTGTCCACTAACCATACCTTTTTCACCACGCTGCAGGGTGACTTTTTCAAAAAATTTAAACATTTTCAGAAATCCCCCCCGCCCCACCCTTGGGCCCAAAAGGGCCCAAAAATTGCCCCTTTTAAAATGCGTTCTGAAAAATTGGGCCCCCCTTTAAATTTCAAAACAGAAAAGGGGGGGACTTTTATGTGCAGACAGCCTATTACATATGTTCTATACCCACCAGCCAGCTTACCAAACATGACTTCCTTTATGATTTACCCCCTGCCGACATCAAATAATCATAATAATGTGACTGTGTATTTTTACACAAATTAAAACATTTCTGATATCTATTCAGCTTGCTGAGGGATCAATGTCAAATCTGTTTTATGTATATCAGCAGGGCGCAGGCAAGTATAGGTGGATGAATGGTGCCAAGTCTCAGTTTACATCATGGGCAGATGAAGAGTCACCATCACATGGAAACTGTGTGTACATTGACACTAGTGGGTATTGGAGAGCTGAAGACTGCGATACCAACCTGCAGGGAGCGCTATGTCTTCCTTCAACAGGTATGATAGAAAGCACACCTCCACCCTGGTTAATTAACTTTATCTACATGGTTTTATTCTCAAAGGGAACTTGAACTTTCAACACGAACATTGATAGTTATCAGAAGTTATTGTGTAGATTATGGAAAAATGAGCCATTTTAAGGGACTATCCTTAGGAAACCAGTGGGAGTCCTATAAACAGGACCGGCCCTAGGGGTAAGACTAGGGATTCTTTGTACGTTGGAAACAAGTCAGCCATGTTTGTGAGTACTTGAACAGTCTGTGCTTATCTGAATTCTAAACTTAATGGAATAAAAATTGGAAGATTTATGGAATTATTTTCTGTTGCTGGATTCTTCTCTATACTTTACTATCCTATATCCTTATAAAACCTGTGGGAGTCCTAAAACCAGGGACAGACATGGGGGGTTCATAAGTAGTACACATTCCCTGTTTGTGTATACAGGTATCTTTGTGTGGATATATAAATATCTAAGTATGTCTATATGTTCTTGTGATTGTGTTGTATATGTACCTGTGTATATACATATACCTGTATTTATGTATCTTTAATTATGTTTCTATACATGTATACACTCATACGGTAGATATCTGTGTGTGTCTATAATTGTGTCTGTGTGTATTTTATTGTGGGATTTGCTGGGCCAACATGCTGCAGGGTCAAAAACCACACCATAAAACTAAAAGGTTATTTTTAGCACAGAGTGACAGTTCCTAGAGGCAGTTATTGCTTTATGGTTTTTATAATATGGCATATTACAAGCACCTAAAACTGTTAACGTTTTCCTTTAACACTACACAGCATAAAAACTCTCTAGCTTT
The DNA here is from genome assembly GCA_025379985.1 of Phyllomedusa bahiana. Classification (NCBI taxonomy): domain Eukaryota; kingdom Metazoa; phylum Chordata; class Amphibia; order Anura; family Hylidae; genus Phyllomedusa; species Phyllomedusa bahiana. The sequence continues at coordinate 16,408 of JAODAL010028782.1, read as the reverse complement.
TGTTTTATCTACAATGGTGGATAATCCAAACTGATTTTTAGTGTGTGGTGGGGTACCAGCAGTTTGCCATCATACACGTATCCCCCATACTGTGGATAGGGGATAACTGCTTAAACCCCTTGTGGCAGGGCGACAGCAAGCAGTCGCATGTTTCTGCCACTGAGTGGAGCTATACAGAAGATCCACAAGCAACACGCCACCAAGGGTACCTGGCCTTGGTGGGAGAAGAGACATCCATATTTGCTGTCAGTCACAGTATGCTGTTGGCAGCCATCGATAGCTATTTCTGGGTCGGCTCTTATCGGGAGTAGACGATGTGTCGGGTGGGTGTTTACTCCCCATGTTCCAGCACATGTTTTTGGCATGGCCCTGGAGGCCTATAAAAGCCTGTGTCTCCAGGTAATCAGGCGGCGTGGTCTGCTACCTGCAGTAGTCCCCGGCGCCGCCGCTATCCGCCACCGCCGCCGATCGTTAGGGTCCTAAGCCGTTACCAGTCGCTAAGCTATTGTTTTAGGACCTTGGCGAGGGCAGGGGTGGCGGGACTAACTGTATGGCGTCCGCCGGACGCCCAACAGTTAGATGTTTTTGGGGCGGAGCAGAGAGCTCCGGGAGTACTCTGTGGCCGCGGGCAGGATGCGGCCTGTGCGCGCCGGAGTGCACGGGCGGTGTGGCGTCATCCGCTGCCCGCGGCGGCCGTGACGTCACTCCGCTGAAGAAAAAGACCAGAGCGCGACAGGCGGGGGGAGGTCGGGTGCTGTCGGTATACTTAATTAGCTCACATCCCTGGGGGCTATTATCACTGTAATTGCAGGAGGGGCTTATCTACTGTCTTGTGCAGGGAGGGGGGCTATTATCTACTGTCATATGTGCAGGGAGGGGGCATTATCTACTGTCTTATGGGCAGGGGGGGGCTATTACTACTGTCAATGTGCGGGGAGCGGCATTATCTACGTCTTGTCCAGGAGGGGGCTATTACTACTGTCATATGTGCAGGAGGGGCTATTATCTAATGTCAAGTGCAGGGAGGGGCTATTATTATGTCAATGGCAGGGGGGTGCATTACATGTCTATGTGCAGGAGGGTATTATCACTGTCATATGGCAGGGAGAGGGGCTATTATCTACGTCATATGTGCGGGGAGGGGGCATTATCACTCATATTGCGGGGGGGTATTATCTACTGTCATATGTGCAGGAGGGGCTATTATTCTGTATATGTGCGGAGGGGCTATTATCTACTGTCTTGGCAGGGGGGGGTATTATTACTGTCAATGGCAGGGGGGGGCTATTATCTACTGTCATAGTGCAGGGGGGGGCTAATCACTTTTAATGTGCAGGGAGGGGTGCAATATCTACGTAAGTGCAGGAGAGTGCTAAATCTACTTCATATGCGGGGGGCCATATATTTCATATTGCAGGGGGGGCTATTACTATGTAATGTGCAGGGGGGCTTTTTCTACTGTATGTGCAGGAGGGTGCTATTTTTTGTTAATGTGCAGAGGGGGCATTATCTACTGTCATATGTCGGGGGTGCTATTATCTCCGTTTTTTTGGGGAGGGAGGGGTGATTATCTATTGTATAGTCAGGGAGGGTGCTATTATCTACTGTTATATGTGCAGGGAGGGGGCTTCTCTACTTTTATATGTCCCGGGGGGCTTTTATCTACGTCATATGTGCAGGGAGGGGGTTTAATTTCTACTGTCATTGTCAGGAGGGGGCTATTATCTACTGTCATATGGCAGGGAGGGTGCTAATCTACTGTCTAGTGCGGGAGGGGGGCTATTCTCGTCATATGTGCAGGGGGTATTATCACTGTCTATGTGAGGGAGGGGGGCTATTATCTACTGTCATTATGTTGCAGGGAGCGGTGCATTATCTACTGTATATTGTGCAGGGAGGGGGCTATATCACTGTCATATGTGCAGGGAGGGGCTATTATCTCCTGTCATATGTGCAGGGGGGGCCTATTATTTTATGTCATATGTGCAGGGAGAGGGGCATTATCTACTGTCATATGGCAGGGGGGTGTTTTATTAGCAATGTGCAGGGAGGGGCTTTTATCTCGTCATATGTGCGGGGAGGAGGCATTACTCGTTTATGGCGGGGGGGGCTTTTATCTATTTCATATGTGATGGAGGGGGCTAATTATCTACTGTTATGTCAGGGGGGGGCTTTTAAACCGTCTATGTGCAGGAGGGGGTATTATCTACTGTCATATGTGCAAGGGAGGGGGCAATTATCTATTTTCTATGTGCAGGGGGGGTGCTTTTATCTACTTTTTAATGGGGGGGGGGTGCTATTACAATGTATATGTCGGGAAGATGTTTTTTCTCTGTCATATGTGAGGGGGGGCCTTTTACTCGTCATTTCAGGGGGGCTTTATCTACTGTTAAAATCAGGGGGGCATTATTACTGTTTATGTCGGGAGGGGGCTTTAATCTATTTTTTGGCAGGGAGGGGCTATTATCTACGTCATATTGCGGGAGGGGTGCATTATCTACTGTTATATGTGCAGGGAGGGGTGCTTTTTATCTTTGTTATATGTGCGGGGGGGGGGTTATTATCTATGTTATATGGCGGGGGGGGGGCTATTCCATTTAAATGTAAGGGGGGGTATTATTACTTAAATCGGCAGGGAAGCTATAACTACCACAAAAGTGCGGAGGCCATTACTACCTATAAAACACGTGCTGGGGGGCCTATAAGATAGTTGCCAACTTTTAAATAAAAAGCAGGAGCTTCAGTGGGGGGCCCTTTTGTCGGTATGCCACGCCCCTTCAAAAAACCACACCACTCCACCTAAAATGCATAACGGCTTTGGGGAAAAAAGCCGGTAGATTCCCTTATAGCCAGGTAGTGCCCCCATCTAACCAGGTAGTGCCCCTTACAGGCCGGTAGATGCCCCCTTGTAGCCAGGTAGTGCCCCCTCTGTAGCCAGGTAGAGCCAAATTTGTAGCCAGGTAGATGCCCCCCCCTCTGTTGCCACGTAGATGCCCCCATTGTTAGCCAGGTAGTGCCCCCATTGTTAGCCAGGTAGTGCCCCATCTGTTTTGCCAGTTTGTGCCCCCATCTGTTGCCAGGTAGTGCCCCCATTGTTTGCCAGGTAGTGCCCCCCCTTGTTTGCCGGGTAGTGCCCCCAGTTTTGCCAGGTAGGGCCCCCATGTTTGCCAGGTAGATGTCCCCTCTGTTGCCAGGTAGTGACCCCTCTGTTTTCCAGGTAGGGCCCCCATCTGTTTGCCAGGTAGTGCCCCCTCTGTTGCCAGTAAATGTCCCCTCGTTAGCCAGGTAAATGCCCCCTCTGTTGCCAGGTAGTGCCCCCATCTGTTGCCAGGTAGTGGCCCATCTGTTAGCCAGGTAGTGCCCCCTCTGTTGCCAGGTAGTGCCCCCTCTGTTGCCAGGTAGTGCCCCCATTGTTGGCCAGGTAGTGCCCCCATTGTTGCCAGGTAGATTTTCCCCTCTGTTAGCCAGGTAGTGCCCCCGCCGTCGTAGCCCCCCTTTGTTTGCCAGGTAGTGCCCCCATCTGTTAGCCAGGGAGTGCCCCCTCTGTTGCCGGGGAGTGCCCCCTCTGTTGCCAGTAGTGCCCCCATCTGTTAGCCCAGGTAGTGCCCCCATCTGTTAGCCAGGTAGTGCCCCCTCTGTTGCCAGGTAGAAGCCCCCATTGTTGCCAGGTAGTGCCCCCTCTGTTGCCAGGTAGTGCCCCCTCTGTTGCCAGGTAGTGCCCCCATCTGTATAACCAGGTAGTGCCCCTTTGTAGCCACGTAGTGCACCCTTTGTTGCCAGGTAGATGCCCCCTCTGTTGCCAGGTAGTGCCCCCTTTGTTGCCAGGTAGTGCCCCATTGTTGCCAGGTGATGCCCCCATTGTTGCCAGGTAGTTGCCCTTTCTGTTAGCCAGGTAGAGCCCCCTAAAGCTAATAAAAATAAAATAAAATCCACTTACCTTACCAGGCTCCTGCAGCGCGGCCAGCTCCTGCCCGATCTCCTCAGCGGCGCAGGGGGAAGTGAGAGCAGCCGCGCGTCACTCCCCTGCAAACCGCGCGTCACTTTTCCCCCCTGCCCGCTGACCTGTATGTGCGGCCACAACACCGGGCCGGACCTACAGGGGGAGAAGGAGGAGGGAGCGATCCCTCCTGCCCCTCCCCGCACAGTGAGACCGCGGGCGGTGAGCGGCCGCGCGGCCGCTTCACCCCCCTGTAGAGCGGCCCGGCGGCACAAGAGTAGCGCACCAGCGCTACTCTTGCCCGCGGTAATTTAAAGGACCCCCCCGCCGCCTGCAGCGGCGGGAGGAATGCCAACTCCCCCGGGACCCCAAAGAGCGGGACCCCCCCCCCCCCGCCAAAAAGGGAGAGTTGGCATGTATGCCTATAAGCATCTATATACCTTGCTGGGGACCTAAACCTGCCTATATATCTACTGGGGGATCCATCACCTGCCCATAACCTGCTGGGGGATCCATAACCTGTCCATATACCTGCTGGGGGATCCATAACCTGTCCATATACCTGCTGGGGGATCCATAACCTGTCCATATACCTGCTGGGGGATCCATAACCTGTCCATATACCTGCTGGGGGATCCATAACCGGTCACTATACCTGCTGGGATCCATAAAACCCGTCATAAACTGCTGGGGCCATAACCTGTCCATATACCTGCTGGGGGATCCATAACCTGTCCATATACCTGCTGGGGGATCCATAAACCTGTCCTAATACCTGCTGGGGATCCAAACCTGTCCAATACCCGCCGGGGATCATAACCTGCCATTCCTTGGGGGATCCTAACCTGCGCATATACCTGCTGGGGTTCCATAACCTGCCTATATACCTGCTGGGGGACCAAAAACCCGCCCCATATACCTGCTGGGGGATCCATAACCTGGGCCCATATACCTGCTGGGGATCCATAAACCCGCTAATACCTGCTGGGGGGATCCATAACCTGCCTATAACCTGCTGGGGACCTATACCTGCCTATATACCTGCGGGGGACCTAAACCTGCCTATAATACCCTGTGGGGGATCCATAACCTGCCTATATACCTACAGGGGGATCCATAACCTGCCTATATACCTGCTGGGGGATCCATAACCTGCCAAAATACCTGCTGGGGGATCCATAACCTGCCTATATACCTGCTGGGGGATCCATAACCTTTCCCATATAACTACTGGGATCCATAACCTTCCCAAAACCTGCTGAGGATCCATTTAAACCCGCCCATAACCGTGCTGGGGGATCAATAACCGCCTATAAAACCTGCTGGGGGACATATAAACTACACACCTACCTACTGGGAGATATATAAATATATAACCACCTACTGGGGGACGTATAACTTACTGGGGGGAAACCCCATTACCTTCACTGGGGGACACATAATTTACTGCGTGTGAAGTCGCTAACAGTCGTTAAGCCGGTTGTTTTAAAGGGCCTCAAGACCCAAATCAGTTTTATAAGTTTTGCAATCGACTCCGCGGACTCCATTCGGTCGTTAAGCCGTTTGTTAAGGCCTCATGTCTGTTTATAAGAGCTTAGCAATCGACTCCGGGGACTAACCTGCAGTGCGGAGTGGCAGTGGAGCTGGAGAGAGGTTCTGGCCCCCCAGAGGCTTGAGGGAAGCCTAAAAGTGTACGGTAAGGATACCGTGTTTTGTGGGTCTGGATGGTAGATCCAGACCACTGATAGGCAGGGTCTACATCATGGGTATAGTGAGTGGCCAGACGGCCTGAGGATTTATTTTTATGTGTTTGTTTTTTCGTGTAAACTGTGTGCCTTAATAAAGCTGGTTGAGGCCAGTTTTTAACTGAAGCACAGTGTCCGAGTGCCATTCCGTTTCTGAAGCGGCGATCCAAGAGCTAAAAAAAAAACAGAGCCGGTCCAAGATGGCAGCCGAATGTATGCGAGTGCGTCACACCCTGCAACATAAATTTACACGATGGCGGTGTGAAACATGTATGGAGGGGACTTACTTGCTTAGCCCATTCCATACGTGGCCAGTGGCTACTACCACTGACAGGCATCCATTTAAAAAGCACAATAAATAGGACCATGATGACTAAATGATTAGTGAACGAGTGCACTGTGCACTGTCCATTGCAGCCCCCGATCAACCTTCCGTGACATGATTACGAGGTGCCGTTTGGTTGCCACGGCAGTCATAGGTCTCATGAAGGCTTCTGTAGCTGCCATGTAAGTACACCTTGTACACCATGCCATAGGGAATAGGAGATCAATGAAAAGTCTGTATACGGCATGTATACTGCCGTATTTAAAACAAATGATCGCATGTTCAAGTCCCTGAGGGGCACTAAATGTTTAAGTAAAAAATAAAAACAAAAGGTTAAAAAATTAAAAGTTCAAAACACCCCATTTTTGCCATTTTACAAGAAATTAAAAAAAAAAAAAAAAAGTTACACCTCATTGGTATCTCCACATCTATACAGGTCTGATCTATTTAAATTTAACACACTAAAAATTAGAATGAAAAGTGATTAAAAAATTGCATGCATTCCAAAATGGCACCAATAAGAACATTTCAGTCTGCAAAAAAATGAGCCTTAATTTAGCTACACAAATTGAAAACCCAAAAAAGTTATTGGCCACAGAATATGCTGCAGCGCAAACAATGGAAAAAGTTTTTTTTTTTTTTTTTTTTTTTAGAAGTACTAAAACATAATGCAAACTCTACAAATTTGGTATCATCGGAGTCGTACCAGCCTGCAGAATATGGATGTCTTTAATACTGAACTCCATAAAAACTAAGGGCGACATGTATGATTTTTGATGCCCTGACGCCACTTTTTATGCGCTTTATATTAGTGTAGAATGAGCCTGTGGGTCTTAAATTAGGCGCATTCTAGCACATAAACATCAATTCTGGCTCACTTTGAAAGTGGTTTACTTGCTCCAGCAGTAATGCGCCTGGAATTGGCGTACTGAAGCTATAAATCTATAGCTTTGTACGCCTCCTGCATGCCCCCCTGAAATCAGGCGCATTACAAAGTGCCGCAGGCATTCTGTAATGCGCCTAATATTGGCATGCGGGAGTTTTAAATAGATAGCAAACAGGCCTGCTCCAGTTTTCGGGCTGATAAGACGCCAGACGTCTGGTGCACCCTTGTTCATACACGTCGCCCTAAATCCCTGTTAAAATGGTGCCATTAATTTGTTTCACATTCTACTCTACATAGAATATTTTGGGTGTTACTCAGTACATTATATGGTATGGTTAATTAACTATTAAAAAGTATATCTCGTCCAGCAAAAAAAAACTAGCCCTCATATGTTTATGTAGACAGAATAATAGAAAGTTAGGATTCTTAGAAGCCAGGGAGGAAAAAATGGAAAACCAAAAATCTGAAAATAGCTGCGTTATTAAAAAGGAAGTATCGCTTCCTTAGTTCGGCTGATTCACACTGCTCTCAGCTTCTCAACTCTGGAGATGCAGGGGCGTTTCTTCCCCTCCCAGCTGGGTGACATCATCCCCCCCCCCTTCACTGTTCATGCTGGCTCCTGAGACTCCCCCCCCCCCTCCCCTCCTCCCCTCCCCTCTGAGTCCACATGTCACTGTGTCTCTCTCTGCAGTCTTATTTTGTAAGAGCTGTAGTATACATACCACAGGCTGCATTCAATCTAGACTGAGCACTGATATCCTCTCACAGCTGGAGATGCTCTATGAACGGCACAGATCTCCCTTCTATGCAGGAGAGTTAGGCACTGGGACAAAACTGTTATGTTTTCTCATTGTAGAATCTGTTGCAGTCTGTTTCTGCTGGGTGTGTAGATATAACATGCTACGGCCCCTAACTCTTCGTCTGGCTGGGATCTACAAATTTTGTGCTATTTTCTGTTTGTTTACGCCCTTCAGTGTAATTCTGTTTCTTCTGCCTGTATAAAGTGAAAATGTGACGATCCCTTACTCTGAGTGAGAGACACAGCTCCGTGAATTCGACCGGGGGCTGTACAGAATGTAAATGAGCTCTCAGCTAGTGAAATGCAAGGTGGAGGGATCCGAAGGGCTTGGACCAGGACTGGATATCAGTGTAAACAAAAACACAAGATAAGGAATACTGTGAATACAAGTCAGCTTTGCTAATGACATCTAATTGCAAAGTTGTTTGTTTTCACTGTCCCCTTATTCTGAAGGCCATTTAATGAAATGATAAAACCCCTTTAAGGGTTTAATGGGATTGAAAATCATTTATATTCAAATGGGGTGAAAAAACAAATAATACTTACCTGTCCCCTGTTACTCAGAGCTCCCGAGCGATCTGCTTCTCTTCACTTCCAGGTTCTCATCCTTACACACGGGAGAGGCTTGTAAGAGTATATAGCATGGGCCTCTCCTGTTTGTTGGGACGAGAACAAAGTAGTGAAGTGTCAGCGGTGGGGAACCAGGAATTAAGTATAATTTTTTTTAATCACGATAGCTTAATTGCTCAGTGAATGCCGCCTATTGTTTAATAGAGTATTTTGACAACAGGTATTGGATACAGTGATACCATGAACAATGGTACTGGAAACAATGACATCAGACACAATGATACAGAGTACAATGAGCCCTCTGATGAATGCCCAGAAGAATGGTTACTATTCAATGACTTTTGCTACAGTATTTCTACAGCTCTACATAATGAACAGTTTTATAAAGCTGAAGAGTTTTGCAAGAAACAAGGTAATATATGTCAACTCCATGTCATTCCTGTTGAGATTATTGCAGATAGTAAATATGAAAATTGCACAAGGAATAAATGCTCCATATTGCCAAAGAATACTTCCTTGCAGGCCAGGGGCGTCGCTAGGCAGTATCATTCGGGGCAGAAGCCCCGGATGTAAAGCCTTCTGCCCCGAATGATTAGTCTCCTAACTCTCTCTGCTCCCTGCAGTGAGAAGCTCCGCCCACCACCAGAGCCTCAGCACTCTCAGGGAGCAGTGAGAGCAGCCCCCCCCCTCCTCTGTGCTCCCTGCACAGCCCTCCCCCCGAGCTACAGCACCGACAGCAAGGTTCCCTGCCTGCTTCTGACGGCTCCTGCAGCAGATCGTCGGCCCCATCACTATGGAAACCAGAACGAGCTTCTGGTTTCCTCAAGTCTTCCAGAGCTGCCTAAACAGCCCAGGAGCTTCTAGGACCCCAGTGACTGTGACCCTGCATAAGGTATGCCCTGAGGCAGGATGGAGGGCCATGCTCCCACTTCACATGTTTCACAGAGGTACAGTATATTAGTATATACATACACATAGGGACAGTATATACACAAATGTAATACACAGATAAATATTGGACATGTGTATATACTGTTCCTGTGTGTATATTACAGTATATATATTTATATACACACTAATATATATATATATATATATATATATATATATATATATATACACACACACACACACACATGTACTTCACACAGGGACAGTATATACTCAAATGTAACACCCAGATAAGTATTACACATGCATATACTGTCCCTGTGTGAAGTGAAGTACGTGTGTGTGTGTGTGTGTGTATATGTTATATTATATATATATATATATATATATATATGTATATATATATTGTGTATATAAAATATATAACTGTAATATACACACAGGAACAGTATATACACATGTCCAATATTTACCTGTGTGTTACATTTGTGTATATACTGTCCCTGTGTGTATTAAAGTCTGATATTAAAGTGGTCAAGCAAATAAAAAGTGAAAAAAACAAACACAAAAAAACACACATATAACCTTTTCCTCATTACAAATGCTTTTCAATTAAAAATTGTAAAAAAAAAGTACACATATTTGGCATCACCGTGTGCGTATCAACCCTGTGCTATAGAACTGATTTTACCCCCTCCATGAAGACTGCTACACAAAAAAAAACATTTTTGTTCATCCCACTGTGCAAGAAATTGAATAAAAAGCAATCAAAAAAGTCCCATGAACCTCAGAACAGTACCAATGAAAAAAGTTATGGCTATTAGAATTGAATGATGCAGAACATTTTATTTATTTATTTCTGTGTAACATTACTACAAGATTAAAAAACAAACAAGCTGTAAAAAAAACACTACCAGGATTTTTTATATACTTTGCCTCATAAAATTTGGAATACAAGGTGATCAAAAAAAACATATATAGCCCAAAATGGTGCCAGTAAAATGGTCTGCTCATCCTGCACAAAATAAGCCTTTACACGGCTCTATCAACATAAAAGAAAAAAAAAAAAGTTATAGATGAAAAAAGAAGAAAAAAATATGGAAAACAGCTGTGTCATTTAGGAGTTAAACTACATCACCACATATACCGTCTTGTTCAGACTATAAGAGGCACTTTTGTGCCTCCAAATTTGGGAAGAAAATGAGGGTGCAAGGTATATTTTGAATTCAACAGGAGGTAGGAGTGGGACAATGCTGTAGGCCGTGGGCTGGGAGGATGGGGTATGTGGTCGGAGACCATCAGTAAGGGAGTCAGGAGCAGAGTCTCTGCTGCTGGAAGCTAGCGGCGGGGTTTAATTATCCCCTTCATCCATATGGATGTCCCTGAACATCTAAATGGCATGAAGGATGTATAAAACGGGCTCACGCACTAGACCCACTCTATGCATAGCGGACAGCAGCTGTTCCTTACACTCACCGCTAACAAAGGGCCCGTGCCCCGAATGTTTTAGGACCCTAGCAACGCCCCTGCTGCAGGCAGACATAGCGAGAAACATGGTGTGTCAAACAATAATCAAGATTTTAGTGTAGACAGTACAGCTGAACTCAGAAATCCTACTGAAATAGATAGATAGTACAGCAACACCTCTCCTTTCCACATGAAGTAGTTCAGGGGTCTGTTATCAAAATAGATGGGGCCCACACTTATAAGCCATTCATGGCAAGTCAAATCTATATGCTATAATTGTCTGGAATGGGAAACCCCACTAATTTCAAGGCTTCATTTACTTTTCCTCTATGCACTGTGGATGTTTACTCAAGGTGATCAGTAAAATACATCATCAATACAACTGTCTGCATGTTATTAGTTTGTGTGTCTCTATAATGGTGACTTAGATAAGAATCAGACCACATTTTACTAGTAATCCTTGTAGAAATCCATATAATTCCAAAGGGTTCACTTATTTTTTTTCTTTTAAATGTAAACAGAATCCAAATAGATATATAAAGAAAACCGATTTATGCCTTTTCCTTTCTTTGCTTTATACCTCTAGGTGGTGAAATTCTTAAAATATTAACTAAAAGAGAACAGTCCTTTTTGCATCATATGGTGAAGACTTTTATTGCAGTTCCTTCGATATGGTTAAGCAGAATCACTTCCCATGGTGGTAAGTACAACCTCAACTTTTAATGCCAAACACTGCAATTGGCATCTTAAGTCTTATCAGATATTTTTCTGAGATTCTGAACATTTCTGAGGGATCCCGTAGCAATCTAATATATAAAGAGACAGCCCAGTTTTCCACCAATGTCTCAACTTCGAGAAGCAAAAATATAATATTTTCCTCCTTTATTCACAGCATGCAGACTGGGGGCCACATGCACCCTCTTATACCCCTTTGTGCCACCCCCAGCCATCAGGCCACAAACATGCTCTGTCTCTGTCCTCACACTTCAAAAAGGAAAATGTATCTTTTGACAGCTGCATTCCATGGATAGCACTGTACGGCTGGCACTGTTAGGCCATGTTCACATGGCTTATTTGGGCACGTATTTCAGCTATAGAGAACTATGGATTAAAGGGGTTGTCTCGCTACAATGATTGGGTTTTAATTAAAAGATCTTTAAAAAACAAGCAGCTTTGCAATATATGTTCATTACAAATGTCCTACTGATTTTGAGTTAGCCCTGTTAGTAGGAGTGCATCAGCCTCTCAAATTTCTATAGCAGCCGCTGTCAGGTCTGTATGACTCATCACCTTTGAAGACAGGTCAGAGCAGAGAGCCCCTCCCACACAGAATGCTTCTGTAGTGGAGGGAGGGGGAAGGCTCTGGCTTCTGTGTCTGTGCTGCCTGGATTAACCCTGTGTGTCCCTGCTTCCTCCTGCTCTCTACACAGATAGATGTGACAGCAGTGACCCTGTGTGTTACTATAATCAGGATGTGTCTGTGGAACTGTCACTATAATAATACTATACAGATCAGGCATGTGAATACTTCATGCTGTGCTGTACTAGTGACACATAGTAACACTTCCCAGCTGCCCTGTGTCTGTTCTGACAAGGTTTGTTGTTGCTGGAGGTGTGGAGACTTGTAAGCTAAGCAGGGGATATAGGAACACATGCATCCCCTCTGCTATTAGCATACACAGCAGCTTCACAGACCTCTCTACACTCATAGATCAGCCCTCTCCTGCAACAGACCTAGGCAGGCACACACAGGGTTAACTCTGGCAGCAAACCCCCTCCCCCTTGCTGTATAGAAGTTACGGAGCTGCCTGTGTGCTGAGAGGAGGGGGGAAGAGGGAGCAGAAGAGACAGACCAAGAAGCACGCCCCTGAATTCAACTATCAGGCTCACTGACAGGCTGAAAGCTTGTAATGAGACAACTCCTTTAAGTCTCCTCTCCCTGCTCGGAGAATCCGCCGAGCGGGGAGAGAGGTGACATGTCATTTACTAGCGACGTATACGCGCCGCTAGTAATGATAGTCTATGGGCTGGCGAGGTGCCGGCCCCCCACTCCCGCCCCGCAATTAAGCCGTGTGAACATGGCCTTATGACTGGCACTGTTATGATGGACACTCCATGGCTGGCGCTACAGGGCTGAATATGCTATTTTAAGCAATTTAAATTAGCAATCTGTATTATCTCTGAATTTCTTCCTCAACTGAGTATTTATTTCGACAAAATCGTGGCAGATGCACAAGATATTCCACAAATATTTTCTGATAGGTGAGAAACTCCAGAGATGGGAAGATGAGTTGTAGAGGAGGCTTTACATGTGTGTTTTCTCTATTTATAGATATGAAATAGCCACTTCTGTAATAACTAAAAACTACAATGAAAATAGGTGCTTTATATCCTCTTTTTATAAAAATATCTGACTCCAGACTTCAGAGAGGAGAAGATGATGGAAAGGAGGCCATATAGTATGTGTGCTGTTCTCTTTATTTATAGTTGCCAAACAGCCAATTTAAAGGCATGTTCACACATACAAAAACATAGCGTCGATCAGATCCAATGCGCAGCTGCGTGTTTGGATGCATGTTGGATGCAGAAGGATCACACCCTATAGTTTAAAACCACTTTTGACGCCATATTCTTGTTGTAAATGAACTGTTATACACCAAAACTAGGCGCATTAAACGCCGGGCACGACACTTTGCAATGCGCCTGAAAATGGTGCGCTGTGCGCCCCCGTCGGGCAATGCGCCCCGATAGGCGCATTACATATACTACTAATGATATGCTATGTGTTCCGCGTTGCGTAATGCGCCTTTTTTGGCGCAATGTACCTTTTTAGGTGCATTAAGTTTTCTATGCAAGGTATACCTGATGCCAGTTTTTAGAAAGTATCAGACTTTCAGGCGCACTTTACACTGATTTAATGTGCCTAAAACTGGCATGGATATGCCACTTTTTGGACATGTCACCCTTAGTTTGCTTCCATAGCCTTGTATCCTAACACTCTGGCCCTCTTGGTACCCAGCACAAAATGCTCATGCCTGGCAAGCCCCTCACTAGCTATGTCTCGGAAGTGGGAAATTGTGGCTGTGGTTGGTCATTACCTGCAATTTATTTTTTATTTTTGCCTAGAAGGAAAAGTAACTTGGTCAGATGGATCTTTAGTACATTATTCTAAGTGGAATGAAGAGAACATGTATGTTAATGAATTAGTTGGTGACTACTGCGTGACCATGTGGATGGATGATGGTACATGGAAGATTGCCCAGTGCAATGAAACGAGGGGCTTTATTTGTAAAAAAGGTAACGTAATATAAATTTATCAGACTCAGCACTTTGTAGTTTTCAGTCCAGTAAGTGCAGCGACAGGCAAGGATTAAGGGGCTACCATTTACCTTTAAAAATATTTTGTTATCTACATTTTGGGATGTAAAGATAAACTGATAAACCAACCTAGGAAAATAGCAAAATATAATACATGCTGCAAAATATTTGCGGTAAATAGTCTATATTTTAGTGTTATGAGCTTAAAGGGATTATGTATCGTTATGACAGCTTCGCACATAGATGCGTATTCTATCAGTTTAGTTATACAAGGGGTTTGGCGCAGACTGGTTTCTCGAGTGTGGGCGTGTCTCTCTCCCAGGAGGCGAGTCTCCGCTCACTGAAGAGCTGTGACATCATCATTCTGTGTGTGCAGTGGAAGGAAGAGGACGTCAGCTTTGCAGCCCTCCAGCTTTGCAGAGGTCTCATGCTTCTGGCTGCAGCGTTCTCAGCTCCAGGCTGCACAAGCTCCTTGTAACCAGTACCTCTGTATTGGTGTAATTGCTGTTATACACACAGCCTGAACTGATGAAACAAGTGTGAGAAATGCTCTCTGGCCCCCTCCTTTCCCCTCTGTTATCAGGCAGGAGGTAGAGCAGACTGTATAAGGCTGTTTTATGGGGGGAGCACAGGGTATAAGACTGTGTTATATGAGGGGAGAGTGAATCTAGCAGTTACTCAGTACATAGAGCTATCACTGGAGATCCATCACATAGAGAGAAGCTGAGACAGCCTTCATTATACACACACACAGCCATCTCAGGCAGCTCGCTTCTCACAGCTCAGAGGGGAGTAAACACAGAGTGTGCAGGCAGCCAATCACAGCGCAGGGGGTGTTCCCCATCCGGGGGCATGTCCCAAGAGGCTGAATGAACTGTCAGCCAGCCAATCACAGAAAAGGGGGCGTGTCCTGCCCCGCTGCAGCAGAAATAGCTATAGATGCACAGTTTAGCTCATATCTGCTATACTAAGTGACTTAGGTAAAGCAAGCCAAATGCTTATTTTTACTGTCCCCATCATTAGAGATATGATCTTTGTAGCGAGAAAACCACTTTAAAGGGGATTTCACAACTATGCAGTGCCTCTCTATGCAGAGACACAGCCCTACACACCTAAATGTGTTGTGTTGCAATCCCCTGCAATACAAGGCTCCCTCCCTAATTAGACAGACTATACCACATGGGGATGGAATCTGTGGTCCAATACATAACAAATTCAATGAATTAAAAATTCAATCTGTCCTATCAGTCAGAAGGGTGGAGAAACCCCCATGTTGTTTTGCTGACAGGACTAAGTAAAAACGGATTTACATTCTGAATCACAAGCTTATGGTATCAATGATTACGTTCCATGAATTATAAAATATATTTTTACTCTTTAGGTGACTGGAATTCCTCTGTTGAAACACCCATCCTCACAGGTAAATCTACTTTTTCTTCCTATATAGTTACTATATTTACTAGCTGTGCTTAGGAATATATACATGGAGGACTGTATGCAGCATGCAAAGAAGAGAAGTAAAACCACAAATGGTAGTCATAGGGGTGTCACAACATTTCTGTGCACCAATGCAAAACCTGTTGCATTCTTATGTGACAGAGGGCTCTTTAAGTATCATCAAGAACCAGGTTAAGACTGCTGTCTCTGCAGCCTCCATGGCTACATCACTGATTCAAAGGAAGAAGCACAGAAATGTAGACCCATACTGCATCCTGTGCACCATTGTGTGGTTCTTCTAGTGTAGTATACATTTCAATACCATTTTGTAAATGAAATCCATGCCCCTCTAGCAGTAGGTAAATACATACCATAGGGGTGTCAAATTCACCAAAGGCCACATTAGCATTATGGCTGCCTTTAAAGGGCCATGGTGCATCACGTAGTTAATAAAATGTCAATGTGTTCTTTAAGGTTGTATAACAGCCAGCCGCTTTCACCTTCTTAATACCGAGCTTCCTACCTTGGCGGGTGATTAGGGTACCCGGGTAGTGCTGTCAGAGCTGTGCCACCACCTGTCAGTTGCTGTACAGAGAGGTATGGAGGTGCGCTTTGGAGCTCCAAATCCATGATGGTGCCAGCTCCCTGTGCTAGTTTACCTGAATTGGTTTAGTGTTGGCTGGAGTCCTTTTGTGTATGGACCTCAACCAACAATTTTCTGTGTCTAAGCTCTTGTGGACCACAGGAAGTTATGTGGTGGGCTGGATATGGTCTTTTGTCTGATGCATGTGCCATATAGTTAGCACATGTGGGACTGTTGAAGGGCACGAGCACAGTCCTTTTTGGTCGCATCCTCTTTGCTATGGTGAGAATCTATGTTGGATTAAATTATTAACAAGGTGATGGAGAATAAGAATAAATTTTGTCAAATTAAGGTAATGGGATGAACTCCAAACCTTTATATACTAAGTGGCAAAAGCTAGCATCATAATAGGGGCTGGGTTTAATCATTGCTATTGAGCATCCTCTTTTC
>JAODAL010028781.1:0-52771 GCA_025379985.1 Phyllomedusa bahiana | reverse complement strand
CCCTTTGATCAAAAGCACACCGGGTGCTTGTGTGGTGCAAAACACGTCAGAGACCTCTGGACCCCAGATTTGACCATAAAAATACCCTGATGCCCCCAACCCAATGAAACTTAAAAGACCCCTCTGGGGTGTATGCTTCACGCTACAAGAAAGTGACTGTGCCCAAATAAGCATCATGATCTTTTCCCTTATTTTTTCATATGTTTCAGTCTGGTGGTAAAAAAGAAAGGGGGACAATCAAGGGGGGTCCAGAAATTCAAAGCTAGGGACAGGTAAAAGCGGGGTTTGAATACTTACCCCCAGAAAAACAATAAACAAAAAAAAACCGGGGTAATTACATCCTTTGCAATCAATAAGGTTTTAAAATTACACCCAATGCCTTACAAGGTATAGCTGAACAATAAGCGCCCCCTCCATCATGACTCCCGAATTTTTGAGGGTTATGAGATTTAAACAACCTTATGCCTCTCCCGGGGACTACTCGAGGGCACCTGGCGGACGGGTTCGACTTTCACCCTTTACCATCAAAGGCCGGGGAGGGGCGGGGCGGTTGTTTGGTTCGCCCCTTGGGAAACCCTGACATGGTTCGTGGTTCAACACCCCCTCCACCTTTTCACCCGCTTCTATAACTTGTTCAGTTTAGGGAAAAGATCTTTATCATTCCCGCTCTAGGGGGGAGCATTAGAACAGATTTTGATATTTTAGGGGGGGCTTCAAGTTGGAAAATTTAAACAAAAAACATCAAAATCTTTTTTCACATTATATTTTTTATTAACCATCAAAGTTTGTTAAACTGCTTTTACTGCATACATCCTTATCGAACTTCAATATCCCAAAACAGTTTTCCCTTGAGACAGATGCATTGCCTGTTAAATCAAGAAATCAAAGATTTCCTCCTCCCCCCAATAATACAGGGAGGCTTGGGAATGTTCAACAGCTAAGCTTTCCATACGTACATGCAAATTATAACTTGTCTCTTAGCGACCCCAAATTAAACCAATCATGTGGTGAAGAAAGTCGGGTGATTAAAAAGTTCTTTTGGGAATTTAAATTTACTGTATTAAAACTTCAGATTTCATGTCTGAAAGGGAAGGGGTCGGTCTTATTTCTCGAGCTCGGGCTGCCGCAGCAAAAATAAAATATTTTTTCGGAGCGGGCTTTAAAATTGGGATAAGGGTGGGAACAAAGATAGTTTCCACCCCGATTTTAATCATCTTGACAATATCACATCTTCATAATACAAATCTACAAATAATATCACATCATGTAACATCCTCATTTGCAGTAAAGATTATTGAAACAGAGTGTCTAGGAAAATGTACATAATATAATTATCACACTTATTTACATAGATATAATAACACCGCTGTACTGATCATCGCATACTTCTTAAGATTCATCCAATAGCGTTTTTTTTTTTATTCTAATTCAAAAAGTTTTATTAAAAGTGGCGATAACAAAAAGCAAACCCAAATGCAAACGGGGACGGGGGTCTCCAAAATGCACAAACATACAAATTAAAAAAGAAGTGAGGCCCTAAGGCCAAACATAGCTAGTTAAACCCAATTCACAACAAAACAATCATGAGGGGGGGGCTGAACGGAACCCGGGGAGAAGGCCGCCACCTAGCTGAGCTCCTCTACCGGGCATCCTAACCCGCCCTAGGATTTCAAGGGCCCTAGGGGGAAATCCAACCCCCCGAGGGGTCCCGGTCCGTTCGCGAACAAATGGTCTGGACTCATACCTCTGCGCCGCCCCCGGGGTGGGGCGCCCCCGGCCTGCCCGTCGCCATCACAGCATGCCTCCTCGCAGAGCGCGCGCCCAGCCGCGCGATCATCACCACACACAGCGGCAGCATCACCCCAGGGGGCCCCGCTCAGACGGAGTTGGGATGCAGAAACCCACGCGCCTCCTCCCCAGCACGCCTCCGTCTTCTCCACGATTGCCAAAACACGGGTCCCCGGGTCCGCTGTGCCCCCCTCCCCCCCCCCTGCAGCTAGAACACATCAGCTTCACCACCGCCATGGCCATATCAGCCTTCCTACCTCTGGGGGCTAGTCCTCCCTCCTGACCCAAGCCCGTTCATCTTCCTGGGTTTCTGTGGCCTCTGACCCCGGGGGATCCCAGGCCTATCCCCCCCCTCTCCACATACTCAGGAGTCCGGCGCGAGTTTCTCATGGCAGGCTCTCCTGCACCTCTTCTGCCCTACGCTCCCATTTGCCTGATAAATTGCGGGGACGACATGATACAACAACTGCCAATAGAGAATGAGCTGGGGGCATTAATCTTGGATTTTTAGGGACCTGCAGAGGGGAATTTTCCCAATCAGGCAGGAATCATGCAAAAGAAACCCCGGGAAACGCTTGGAGGACATGATAACACACAAAAACACTCCCAAATCCACCCTTCTATCCGGGAAAATGTCTAGGGCACGATCTGGCCACATGGGAGGATTTGGACAATCGCGGCCGCAGGAACAAATCAGGGTTCGGTGGCCCCGGAACCACAGGGGGAGGGACTTTCAGGGGGGCCACCTGGACCAATTTAACCGCATACTTGGAGCTACCCCCCCCCCCCCACAAATTTGACAGGGCCCACAAGCGCTCCGACCAAAGGCTCCTCTCCACTTCCCAGGATATTATATGCTGCTTGCATGATCTTTTTGGGGAAAGAAGCAATAATGGAGAAACCAACGCCTACACACATCAACTATCAGGGGGCTCCCATACAATATTCGCTGACCTTTCCCGGCATACTTCAGAGCGCCCCACCTCAGACCCTGCTTTTCCCCCTGAAGGGGAAAACAAACCCCTATAGGGGCACTTTTCCCCTTTTCCTCTCGCAGAACTGAGGGTCGCCACTTCTCCGAGTTTTTGCTGACCCCCCGAATTTCGCAATCCTTAAAAAACCCCACTCCAAAATGGGCATTGGGAACTGTCAATACTCCCACCCCACCACCCCAGTATGGCAATCGTTTGGGCTCGTAAGGGACGCTCCCAGGACCCCCCTTCGCCCAGAAAGCCCCCGGGGCTCTCCACCCCGCTGAGAGGGGACTTTTACACGACTGGAGGGCCATCAAAATCTTCGTCCTTCCTTCCTAGAGCTTTGCACCCATCTAGATGCCCTTTATCATCTTCCTACATTATATAGGGCTATAATTTTATTCTTGTACTAAAAGGGTAGACCGCTAGCTGACCCCACAGCTCTGGTTTTTTTTCCTTGTTTTTAAACATTTCTCGCTTCCCAATTCTCTCCCCCTTCCCGCCTTTCTGGGGTGGGGGGACTTGAGACCTTTTTTTTTACCTCAGGAGGTGGGCCCCTCGTCCGACGCCTTTTTCTGGAGACCGCGGGGGGACCCTTTTAACCCCCAAGCCTCCATAACGGCGCACTTTTCGCTAAAAAAAACAAAGCTAATGCCTGGGCAGGGGAACTATTACTCGTCTTTTGGGGTCTTCGCATCTCTCCGGGTTTTTTTATTGGTTTCATAACCGGTTGTTTTTTCCTGTCTTTCTTGTTTCTAACCTTCCCCCCCCCCCTTGCCCTTTTTTTCGGATTCTATACTCCTAGGGGCAGTAAAGACTTTTGGGCGTCCACTTCTTGGAACAACCCTCTTTTACATACTCACCCAAGGTGCTCCCCCCGCTCTGAATATGACTTGTACACTCTAAAGGTTAAAGGACTTAACTCAAAAAATTAAGCGAGGGTTTCCTTGAAAGAAGTAGGTCCCCTTTCGAGCCAATTGTTTTTTTGCAGGAGACCCACTTTGATTCCAAAGGCTCATTAGCTTTTCTCGACCCATTTCTCCACCCCGCTTTTTCGCATTCAATGACAGGAAAGGGCAGGAGTGGGGTATACTAAAAAAGCTAAACCCTTTTGATTACAGGGGTTTAAGCATCAAGGCTGACCCGGGGGGGCGATTCATCATCCTCAAAGCTACATTTGAGGGCAAACGATCACGCTAGCAACGAAATTTTTTGCCAAAAACCTCCAGGTCCCCTTTTTAAACAGAGTCTTTCCAATTACCAAATTTCCCCCCCTACAGCCCCCGCCTTAGGGGGGGGGCTTTAAATGATTTTTTCGGAATCCTGGATAGAGTAGCATAGGTGGGGGACCCAAACCCCGCACTGACCAAATTTTCCCAGCCTTTTAAAAGCCATCCGCTCCCAGGTCTGTTCGACCATGGGATCAAACATCCTAAAAGTAAAAAGTACCCTTCTTCCCCCACCCTCTCAAACGCATACCAGACTTATTATTTTTTTGCAACGTCCCAAAACTTCGGGACAAAAAGGGGTCCCCCATTGAGCCTATAACATGGTCGGATCATGCCCCAGTCACGGGCAATTTAAATCTCAGCTCCCAGCACAGCGGGATGTATGGAGGAAAATGAAACACTGCCCTAGGGGGCATTTTTGGGGTCACTTTTTCCTATTTTGAACTGAATTGGGTTTTTCTCTGGCCATCCTCCTATTGAAACCCACAAACAGTCTTTCGAGGGAATTGTATTGCCCTAGGACCCAAACTTAAAAGAGACCCGCGGGGAAAATCTAACAACTACGCCCCCTCCAAAAGGACTGGAACAAAAAAGGCACTATGCCCTAGGTTTTCAACTCTGAACTTATAGTTTCGTTCGAAACGCCTAAGGACTTGGGCCCCACGGGTAAAAGCTTCTTCTATACTCGAAAAAAAAAGTATTACGAATAGGGGAACAAGGCCCACCGCTTTAGCAAAGGCAACTGAAGGAGCGTTCAATAAAACAATCCCTCGGGCACTTAAGGACAGGAGGGACCCGGGGTATGACCCAAAAACCCCTTGCTGATATCTTCCTTGGATTTTTTCTGACTTTATGCGATCCCCCCACCTCTTCGGGACGGGAAAGGAGCCCAAACTCTTATCCATTTTTTGCGGAACACCCTTACCATGCTCACACAAAAAAAGGCGGGAACTTTTTGGGAGCCCCCATCCAATTAAGGAAATAGAGGAAGTTTTTTAAAGGGCCCCCTTCTGCCGGGTAAAGTCCCAGGCCCAGATGGCTCCCCTTCGTACTTTAAAGTTTTTTCAATATTTTACCCCACATATGCACAACTCAAACTCTTTCGAAGGAGCTGCCTTTCCCAATTCCATGT
This sequence comes from Phyllomedusa bahiana, assembly GCA_025379985.1. Taxonomy (NCBI): domain Eukaryota; kingdom Metazoa; phylum Chordata; class Amphibia; order Anura; family Hylidae; genus Phyllomedusa; species Phyllomedusa bahiana. The sequence goes on along the minus strand of JAODAL010028781.1, from coordinate 47,648 downwards.
CACACTCGACAAAATTTTGATCCAAAAACCCAGGAAAGGGGACCCACACAGTGCTAGCTACCCCGTTGCGTTTCTCAACCTGACCTGAAAATCTATAAACCCAAAAACGGCTAACAGACTTTTAACCCCTGGCTCCCTCAACTGATAACAGGGACCAGGTGGGTTTTTTTCCCCTTCAGCAGGGGGGGAAAAAAAACGAGGCCACTATCAATCTGGGGAGCTTCAACCACCATGCGCACAGCCTTACTCCTACCAAATGCTGGAAGGCCTTTTTATAGTCTACAATGGGATTTTTTTTTGAGCCCTCTCGGCATATGGGGGTTTTCCCGGTCCCCCGGCGGGAAAAAGTTTTTTACTCCTCCCCTTGGGGGGCCATTAAACTCCCCACATACTTCTGACACCTTGGAATTAAAAAGGTACTAGACAGGGCCCACTCCCCCACTTCTCTTTTTTTTGTGTAAAGAAACCCCTTGCAGCGCAATCAGCTCAACCAGACATAAGGGCATAAAAATCAGGATAAGGATTTTAAATTGTCCCTCTTCGCGGACGATATACTGTTGACCCTATCTGACGTACACACAACTCTACCTACCCTACATGCTCTTCTTGCTAAATTTGGAGCCCTCTCGGGATACAAGATCAACACCTCAAAGACGAAGGCCCTTCCGATTAACATTCCCCCTGAAGTTTTATCCTCCCTCAAAAACAAATATTCCTACAAGTGGCAAACCCAATCGCTCAAGTATCTGGGTATTCAGATAACAGACCATTTTTCCCCTCCCTTTATAGCGCTAACTTCCCCTCCTTCTTTAAAAAAACTGAAAAACACACTCTCTAAGTGGCACCGCCTCCCCCTCCTTTTTAGGCAGAATAAATTCCTGTTAAGATGTCCATTGTACCAAAACACCTCTATCGATTTGAGACTCTCCCAGGGATGGTACCGCTGAGTGAGTTCCGCTCCATCCAGGCTGCCATCTTACGATTTATATGGGCTCAGGGCAGCAAAAGGGGGAGCCAAAAGTGTTTATATGGCCATAGGGGGAGTGGGGGGCTGGCGTTTCCTAATATCCTTAACTATTTTTGGGGCCCCCCACTTGCGTTGTATTCCAGCGTGGTCATCCTTCCGGGCTTACACCAAGTGGATGGAGATAGAAAAGCTATGGCTTGCACCAACTCACCCCAATGCACTTCTATGGCATTCGAGGCCTCTCCCCTCTATGGGATACCTATTGGGCCCAATCAAGTTTACGCAGCAGATATGGAATCAATGTAGGTCCAGATTTCAGCTGGCTTCCAGGGCATCACCCATGGCTTCCTTTCTGTGCACACCCCTTTTTCCTGCTGGCTCATCGGGATTTGTTGCAAGGCAGTGGCTGGGACATGAGCTATTTCGATTTGTGGATGTTTCTAGGGCTGGAGACAGGAGACTGATTCCGTTTGACACCCTTCAGAGGGACTATAATCTCCCTGAGAGATCCCGATTTCATTACCTTCAGATAACTCACCTTCTGTCCTCCATGTTTGGCACATCCACCCTCTCTGTTCCGACCCCTTTCGAACAGCTCTGTAAAGCGGGTCACAATACTAAGGGTCTCATCTCTACAATCTACTCCATTCTCTCGGACCCACCCTCTGCTGAAGCTCCCACACACAAATACCTGGCCAAATGGGAAAACTACCTAGGTAGGGAAATACCCTTCTCCTCATGGCAAGCGATTTGGAATGCAGCTGCGAAATCCTCAGTATGCATCCAGCATAAAGAAAATCTATATAAAATACTATTTTTCTGGTACCATACGCCAGAGGTCCTGCACAAATGGAACCCCCAGCTCCCATCGGTATGCTGGCGCTGTTGCTCCTCAGTGGGTACACTACCACATATCTTCTGGGATTGCCCGCTTATCCAGCCCTTTTGGTCACAAGTCAGGGAACTTATAGCTGAGGTTCTGGGGGTAAGGATCCCACTGGACCCTCTTACCTACTTATTGAATGGACCGGTCAAAGGTCTATCTAAACAGGATTCCAAACTTATGTTACATATCCTCACAGGGGCCAGATGCCTAATCTCAGGTAGATGGCGTCAAACCACGCCACCGAGTAGAGGGGATCTCTGTCAGAGGCTCACAGAAATACGACGAATGGAGTTCCTAACTGCTCTGCTCCATGATAAATTGGATTCTTTTGATAGAATCTGGTCCGCATGGGACCTACACCAGCTTGTTGGTCCATCTTGACCAGAACCCTTCCCTCCCTTCCACCATCCCCCTTCCCCCTTCGTGTCATGTCCTACGTCTATATGTTCTATGTTGTTTATCACTGACAAGGCTGGAATTTTTGACCTATGGCTTAATTGGTAGTCATATGAGCCTTGTCTAATTCACAGTCTCAATGTTCTTCCCGTTTGGGTTTGACTGAATATGTTTAATGCCTGACTCATACATGCCTTGTACGTGTACTATGTCTCTCAGGTGTCAATTTGCATTTTTGTTTCACTTGTTTTCTTATTCATAATAATTGAAAAATCAATAAAAATTGTTAATTTAAAAAAAAAAAAAACAATCAGTGACAAGTATAAGAACGAATATCGAAATAAATGATAGTATAACAATCACAATGTACCTAAGGTAACAATATGTCAACAGTACAAAAGAATATATATATATATATATATATATATATATATATATATATATATATATATATGTATATATATATATATGCATATATATATATATATATATATATATTATGCGATGGCAAGGATACATCTTAAGTGCAACAGGGGGTGAGGGGAGGGGGGACAAGAAACAAAGGAAGAAGAAGAAAGGAAAAAAAAAACACACATCAGTATAGCCACTTACGGCGACAACACTTCAAAAGTGAGAATCAAAGTGGAATCACAGTTTGTTCTAACGTAGGAAGTTGTGGGACGCGGGGGAGTTTAAGAAGGTGAGCCAAGGGTTCCATGTCCTATGGAGCTGTTGCACCTGATCATGAGAAAGGGCCAAGAGCTCCTCCATATGATAGATGTGGGAAACCTCGGTATACCATTCTGAGATAGCCGGTGGGTCAGAAGATCGCCAATGCCTAGGGATGATGGTCTTGGCGGCTTGCAACAAATGGCGGAGTAACGATTTTTTATAGACCGCAATCGTGGAGTCAAACATGAAAAGTAAAGCTGCCTCCGGAGTCTTGGGTAACAAAAAGCTGGTAAGCTCCTGGATGATGTCAAAAATTGCATCCCAGAAACTTTTCAATGACTGACATTCCCACCAGATATGTACCATGGTGCCCACCTCCAACCCACACCGCCATCAATTATCTGGCACAGAGGGGAGAGAATCTTGAAAGATGTTTCATGGGCTCTAGAGGCAATCACCGCTCTATGGGTAAGGGTGAAAAAGCGTTGCCATTGGGCTAGCGAGAAAGATACATGCAGTTCTTCCTCCCAGGCCTTACAAAAATATGGTAGTGTGGACCAGTGGGTAGAGGATAATTCCCTATAAATGGAAGAAATGACATGCCGCGGAGGTGTATTTAGAAGACACATCTGTTCAAAGGGTGAAAGAGGTCTCCCAAAATCACCCGTTTGCTTGAAGGAGTTAAAAAAGTGGCGTAGTTGGGCATATTGATAAAAAGAGAGGGGATTAGATGTCATCTCCGTAGGGAGGGACCGGAACGGGAGAATGTCAGATCCCCGTACCAAAGTATTGAAGCGAAGTGGATTTATTTTGGAGGATCCGAGAAAAGAGGGAGCCTCCAGGCCAGGAGGGAATGCAGGATTATCAACTACAGGGAGTAATGGCCCAGATCGATCAATTAAATTGTAGGAGAATTTGTAAGTGAGGATTGTGGTGAGAGTATGACGCGTCGTGAATGAGGTTGGATACCTGTCAACCAGGGATTGAGTCCAGATCCAAGAAATCGAGGCCAAAGACAAAGGACAAACTGCCCTAGCTAACTGAGTCCACAGTTTACCGCCTCCTGGGCACACCATGTCCAGGACCCGAGAGTAGACTGCCGCCATATAATATTTCTTACAGTCTGGTAAGCCCAAACCTCCAATATTCTTATGTCTCGTTAACAGGGAGTAAGCAAGTCTCGGTCTATGTGAGGACCAAATGAAAGTGGTAAAAATACGCTGAACTCTCTTCCAGAACGAGTTAGGAATATAAATGGGTATGGTTTGGAGAAGGTACAGTAGCCGGGGAAGGATTGTCATTTTAAGGATGTTCACCCTTCCAAACCAGGAGAACTCTCGCTTACCCCAATTATCTAAATCCAAGGAGATTTTCTGAAGAAGTGTCTCAAAGTTCAAAGAGAAAAGTTTGGCTAAGTCCCTGGGAATTTTAATACCTAGGTAGGTGATACCTGCAGAGGGCCACAAGAATGGGTAGAAGGATTTCAGCTGGTGAAGTACACCAGAAGGAAGATCAATGTCCAGGGATTCAGATTTGGAAACATTAATTTTAAAATTGGACCAGGATCCAAAACGCTCCAACTCGGACATCAAAGCGGCATAGAAGTCAGTGGGTCCGTTATATAAAGCAGAAGGTTATCCGCGAAAGCATAACATTTATATTCATGCACTCCGACGGAGAATCCCTTAATGTCCGAGTTGGAGCGAATGGCAGCCAGCAGGTTCTCCATTACCAAAACATATAGGAGAGGCGAAAGTGGGCAGCCCTGTCTCGTGCCATTATGAATGCTAAAGGGATCTGAAAGGGAGCCATTGATTTTGAGCTGCGCAGAAGGAGAATAATAGAGGGCCATAATCTTGGAACAGAAGAGAGGCCCTATCCCTAGACGCCGGAGGGGGGACAGTAGGGAGGGCCAAGAGATCCTATCAAAGGCCTTCTCGGCGTCCAGAGACAGGACTATCAGGGGAGTTCCCCGGGAGCGGGCGCGGTGGATTATGTCAAGCGTCTTTAGGGTGTTGTCACGGGCCTCCCTTCCCGGGACAAAACCCACCTGGTCCGGGTGAATCAGACTCGGAAGGAGCAGGTTCAGCCTGTTCGCCAGTAACTTGGCATATATTTTAATGTCTACATTTAGTAAGGAAATGGGTCTATAACTGCTGCAGGCTGTAGGGTCTTTACCCGGTTTAGGGATAACCGCGATGTGGGCCAGGGATGATTGGGTTGGGAAAAAATTGTCCGCAGAAATAAAATTGAAGGCTTCTAACATTTTAGGGGCAAGGGAATCCTGGAACACCTTGTAAAATTTGCTCGTGAATCTGTCTGGGCCTGGGCTTTTCCCCCCCGGTAGACTTTTGATAACCAGAAGGACTGGTTCGTATTGGGATGTCCCTTCAGGGGAGCCAGAGGAGGTTGGTATATTATATAAGGCAGAGTAAAAAGAGTGAAAGGCATTTTTAATTTCCAAGGTGGTGTGAACCAAGGCCCCAGTAGCCGATTTAATGCAGGGGATATGGGACCTAGCAATCTGGTGGCGTAACGCTCTAGCAAGCAGACGGCCTGTTTTATTGCCGTATTCATAAAATTTACTACGACCAGTTTGCAAGAATCGCTACCAAGAGAATTCTAAAAGCTACTTCACTTCCAGCCTTGCAGCAAGAAGGTCTGCTAACACTTCCGGGGTCAAAGCCTCTCTCCGCAGCGCCGCCTGCAACTTAGAGGCCCTATCCTTTTTCAGTCTCGCGCCGTGCCTGATCAAGACGCCTCTGAGTACACATTTGAGTGCTTCCCACTTTACACATGGAGATGATGTGTCATGGGAATGATCCAATTGGAAGTGCTCAATGGATTGAGATAGGTCAGAGACACATATAGTATCCAGGAGCAAAGATTCATTCAGGCGCCACGACCACGCCGGTCGCGAGAACGAAGGAACAGAAAGCCCGCAGTAAACGACTGCATGGTCCGACCAAAGGATGCTGCCAACAGAAGTGGTGGACAACCATGAAAGGGCACCATGGGAGACCAATATATAGTCTATGCGACTATAGGAATTATGCGGCGCCGAGAAGAACGAAAAGTCCCTATCATGTGGATATTGAAGGCGCCAGGCGTCACTGAGCTTGAACAAGTTAAGGGCCTTCCTAACCTGTTTTATAGATCTGTAGGAGAGGGCAGATTTACCTGAGGAATTGTCTAGAGTGGGGTCCAGGGTCAAATTAAAATCTCCACCAAACACAACCGTTCCTTTTAATATAGGGGTCAGAATATCCGTCAACTTCTGAAAAAAAGCTACTTGTCCCTGGTTAGGGGCATTTACGTTAACGAATGTGAAATCATGACCCTCGATCATCAGAGATAGAATGAGGTATCCAGCCAAGGGATCCACTCGACATTCCCGGACACGATGCGCCAGGGATCTATGTAGGGAAATAGCCACTCCCTTGGATCTGGACTCTGGATTGTTGGCAAAAAAACAGTTGGTATAATATTTGTTACGCAACGTCGGGGCATGACCAATTTTAAAGTGGGTTTCTTGAAAGAAAACTATCTGAACCTTACGTTTGTGGAAATGGTACAAAACCTGAGCCCTTTTCTCAGGTACGTTAAGGCCCTTTGCGTTAAAAGAGGCCACTGTTAAATTAGACATAATTTAAAGAAATGAAAGACAACCAAACACACGCACAAAAAAAAGGGAGGGGAGAGGCTAAGAAACTAGGAAGGGCAAGGGAGGGAGAGCCCCACAAAGCAGGCACAGAAGCAGCCCGCGCTGGAGCTAAAGTCTTGACTATGTAGAGTCAGTAGTCCCTAGACTGTTAATTAAGCCTAGATCAGGACCAAAGCCTAGTGGGGGGATAAAAGAAAGTGAATATAAAAGCACAAAAGTCACATAGTTGGGCTCCGTAGAACTGATAAAAATATAATAAAGATGGCAGGCTCACATGCCCACACAGCATTGCAGCAAACAATAAAAGAGGGGAGGCCTCTATCTTAAGCATGAAGGAGTCTAAATCGACCCAACACAATAGAATACAGTACAATACGAGAGAGCAATGGGTCACAAAGAGACCCTGATGACGACATAAGCTTATAACAATGATAACATAGTATAAAGTATTAGAGAAAAAATCTCATACAACCTTAACTCTGTGGAAACATGTCGCCATCTAGTGGTCTCACAAGGTAATAGAGGCCGTAAATTACATAACCAGAAAAGGATAACAAAACCCCAGCAAAGTCCACTGCAAGGGTTCAAGTTTGGTTTGAGGATGGCGATGAGTCCGTCAGATAGCGTCTCCTGCGCGATCTTCTTGGCGGCAGTGGTCCTGCTGTAGTAGATGTGGGTCCGGTTGGCGGAGGAGTGGAATTGGGCCAGGTTGGGAGAACAAGATTTTGAATGTTCAAGTCCTGAAGAATGGATGGGACGTCATCAGGGGAGTGAAGAGATAAGGTTGAGTCACCCCTTCGGACGATGAGGGCAAAAGGGAATCCCCATCTATATGGAATGTTCCGTTCCTTGAGCACCTGCAATAGGGGTTTTAAGGCGGCCCTTTGAGCTAGCGTGTGTCTGGAGAGATCCTGCAGCAATAGTATGGGAGAATCTTCATACAGGATCTTCTGTTTCTGCCGGGCTCTCCTCAGGATATCTTCTTTAAGTTGGTAGAAATGTATTCTACCAATGACATCCCTGGGGCGTTTCGGATCCAGGTTGGGAGGGCGCAATGCCCTATGTGCTCTGTCCATCTCTATGAATGTGGTAGAGGGGCGCCCCAGGAGGTCGTTGAATATTGTAGTTAGAACAGATTGAATGTCCGCAGGCAGAACAGTTTCGGGTAGGCCCCGGATCCTTATATTGTTGCGACGGCTCCTGTTTTCCAGGTCGTCTAATTGCTGTTGAAGCGCATATATCTGGGTGGACTGATGGCCAGTAGTAGATTGTAAGGCTTGAATAGAGGCCACGGCTGACTCCTGGGTTTTATCTGTTAGCTCCTTCCGGAAAACCGCAAATTCCTGCTTGCACTCTTCAACTATCTGCCGAGCTAGCTGAGAGATGTCCGCTCTAGACAGCAACGATGCAGTAGCTTGGTGTAGGTCGGCCAGAGTGATCGGTTTGTCATCTGAGGAGATTGGCGGGTGGGAAGAAACTTGGTAAGACACCCGGGAGCAGGAGCGGACAGAGGAATGGGCCCCGGAGGGCGGAACAGTTCCATCTGGAGACCCGTCCTGGTTAGTTGACAATACTGGTGAAACCTGAGAGGTATTAGGCATCTGAGTAGGCAACGAAGGCCACGTGTGGGCCGAGGTATGCGATATAGGAGAAGATGCGTTGAACACCCTGGTTGTTATGGGAGGGCTGTGGCTGTTCCCCCCACGACGATCCGGTAGACCACTGTGGCGACGGCATTATCATCGGTGAAGGAGTTGTGTGCCACGTATTAAGGTGTGCAGTAACGGGTGGCAGGACTGGCATTGGTGACGGAGAAGCATTCTGTGATAAATGCAATACAGACAAGTCTGTGGTAGTAGCAGGAGATAATGTCCCTGTATGAGAGTGAGCCAGCAAAGGGACAAGACCCCGGGATTGCTGCAGCATCTGGTTAGCAGAGGACAAGGGCACTTGCAGAGGAGCGGCACAGGAAGACTCCATATAAGTGGAGGCATCAGGAGAGGCACCCAGATGTCGTGCTGTCAACCCTGGGGCAGGAGGGGTTAACAGGGTATGGGTTAAGTTGTGGGGATGACCAGGAGTCCCCTGTAATGCTGCAGGCGATGGCAGGGCAGTGTCCATGTCTATGAGGAGGGTATTGTCCCCCAGCCCCTGTGCTGTACCTGCATCCTGTAGAGGAGAAGAGGAAGCTGGAACAGATCCCTCTGCAGGGTCACCGCTAGTGGGTTGCGCTTGTGCTGCTGTACAGTCTGCTAGGAGCAGCCTGGGAGACTGGCTGACAGGAGGATCCGGCAGGACACTCAGGGCGGTAGATGGCCGCAGCGCCGGGCTGCGGCGCCTTCCTCCCTTGCCGAAGTCAGAGCAGGAGGGCCGGATGCAGCAGTGTCGCCTGAGCCCACTGAGCGAGGACGTCCTTCTCCGCTGCCGTCCTGAGGCGCCCGGAGTTTAGAGGCCGCAGGCAAGTGAGTCCGGGAGTCGGGTGAGTCCCTCGGCAGTTGCGGCGGGTCCCGATCTTGAGGGGTACAGTGCGCTCCTGTAAGTGGCAGCTCTGAGCACATGGCGCCGCCGCCGCCATCTTGCAAAGGTCCGCGGGCCGGGTTCACCGGGGAGTTTGCCACCGGGCGCAGGAGATAGGTCCCTATGTCACCCTGGGATGAGGAGGGGTGAGCCCGGGGCTTGATGCCCCTTCTTTTGGAGGTTTTCCCCATGATTAGGAGTGCGAGCCAGCCAGAAAGTGGAACTTCTCAACGGGGCCCTGTTGAGATGCGGCCTCATGCTGCCATGACCAAACCACGCCCCCATCCAATAGCGGTTTTTAAGATCTTATTCACCAGTGTTGACACACTATGCAAATGCATCAATCCACGGGGCACATTCCACATCATGCCACAGACCATAATCATAAACTAGAAAGGAGAAGAAGAAGAATTAAAAATGATTAAAAGAGGAAAAAAGTAATGCAGAATCCAAAGATCATCAATACAAAAATCCGGTAAGAACAACTAGAGGAAAGAACTGAAACTAAGTTTCTCGTTTAGTCCATTAGGGGTCATGGTATCAAGGGAGACAATCCATTTTGCCTCCTTTTGTTCCAGAGATCTCATCGCATTTCCTTCTCTGACTCCAAGAGGAATCAGGTCAATGCCATACAATTTCAGTAGCTTTGGATCACTTCCATGATATTTAAGGAAGTGTCTGGGTAGGGTTTTTTAATTGAAATATTTCCTCCACTCCTTTCGCTGCAGCTATATCACGTACATGTTCACGCACGCAAATTTTTAATTCGCGTGTAGTGATAGCAATGTATTTTTTCGAACATGGGCATTGAGCCATGTAAATCACATTTTTTGAGGTACATGTAATATAATGAAAGATCCGATATTCTCTAGTTGACTGAGTTTTCAAAAAAAGTGGCCCTTGTCATATTACAGCAGGCCACACATTGACCGCAAGGAAAAAAGCCTTGTTTGGGTCCTCGAGTGCTGAATGGATTACGGTTCAGAGCTACATAATGGCTTCTTTTTTAAAACATAATTTTTATTAAATTTTACAATGACAAAAACATACAATAACTGTCCAATAGATGAGATACCACTTGATACACAAAGAAATAATATAAGGCACCATTAGTACAGATAAGAAAAGTACTAAGCAATGAAAGTACAGAATAGCACTAATGACATACTTTGGCATCATAATAATAAGGATGAAGCAAAAGACGGCTCCATCTTCACTAAAGAAAGAAAACAAAAAAATAATAAAAAAAAGTAACCCCCCCCTCCAAAAAAAAAACAAAAAAAAAAAACACAAAACAGTGGTACCCATACGCAGTTATGTATAAGAGACATAATCAAATAAACCTATGTAATCAAGTAAGGTCTGGGATAAAAGGTGAAAACAAATACTGTGCTGGTGCAATGCTGTGGGATCGTCACATGGCCCCCGCCCCACAACACCCGAGGAAGTGAAATAGATAGAGGACAAATTCAGCCCCAACTCTGACACACAGTTACCAAGAGAGAATCCAGGGCATGGTGTCAGGATATGGCTGAGGTAAAGCTCCCATGTTATGGGGTACAGACATCCAAAGCCCCCAGAGTGCCCGCTAGTCGAGAGGAGAGATACCAGGAGGTGTAAACAAAAGGCTGCATGATCTCCTTGATCTCCTGGGGGGTGTAAAAGTTACCTATGAACTCCTGCCATTTCTTGAAAAATTTAGAGCATTTGGTTTCCTTAGTCCTGATTATGTCGATTCTGTCCATTTCGAGATGATGTTTGACCACCTGGATCACTTCCTGCAATGCTGGGACGGTTGGTTCCAACCATTTGGCCAGGAGGCTTCTTTTAGCCACTAATAAAAATATATGCAGAACTGAGTGGTTCCTAAAATGTTGTGGCAAATTATTGAACAGGAGCTGTGTTGGCTCTAAAGTTAAATGACACCGAAACTTAAGAGTCAGAACTTCTTGGTTTCCACAGGTCTATATACTATGGACAAAATCCGTTCGGGGGGTGCCACACTTGGGGCAGGACGTCAAACGGCCTGGACAAGCTGGATGGGGGGGGATATTAAAACCGTAAATTGCGGAATGGGCAGTTCTAAAGAACGTGTCCCTCCACTTCTCATTAACTATATATTTATGGATCTTCGGCCATCCCTGGAGAATTGTATCAGAGATCTCCTGGTTAGGGTAGACCTTCTCCCACTTAGCAAAAATCCTGCAAGGTCCCTCGTCTTCTGACCCCTACAAAGACCAGCATATAGCGCTGATAGAGAGTGGTCTGTTGAAGAAGTAGGGCCAATGACATTATCAAAGGCATTCAATTGAAAATGAGATGGCCCCATGTCCTTACTTCTATAAAAACTCACTATTTGGGAGTAAGCCAAAAAATGCGATGGTGGCAAGGTATATTTTTGAGATAATTCTGAGAGTAAATCCGTTGGTGGGAAGGGTGAATAAGCTGGGAAATAGTTAAAATCCCCTTACTCCTCCAGACTTTAAATTGGGGGTTATCAAGGCCAGGTTTGAATTCTGGGTGTCCATAGATAGGAAGGTATCTACTGGTCTGGTAGGGCAGAGAAAACAGGGTTCTACAGGCCTTCCAGGCTCCGATCGTGTCCCTCACAATGAGGCTATGTTTCGCCACCTTAGGAAGAGCAGAATATTTGGTATGGAGAAGGCCTGGAAGCGTCCATGGGTGAACCAGTGCCGCCTCAGTAGAGAGATTGGAATATCTGGAAGACTGTTTAACCCAATCCGATCCGTGACACAGGAGGCTGGCTAGATTATACAACCTCCGATACGGCAAATTCAGCCCCCCCCTATCCCTTGGGAGGATCAGTTTAGCAATGGCTACATAATGGCTTCTAACCAGGCAATCTCTCAAATTGGGAGATCTCCGGGCTGTCATCAGGGGATATTCAGAAATTACCTTTGCCATTATTGGATCAGTTTTTAATATGTTCCAATGTGTGCCTAAAATATCACGTAATTTTCTCCATTGTTGGTTATAGGTGGTATTATTATCCACCTTCTTTTTCCTTTGTTGCAGCAAAAGGTCTCTAGGGGTATATCGAGCATGATTATACGCCCTCTTAATGTTCCTCTTACTATACCCCCTTTCCATAAACCGCTCTTTCAAATCCCTTGCCTGACTCTCAAATCCTGAATCTGAGCAGCAAATGCAGCGCATGCGTAAGAATTGTCCAACAGGAATGACCTTAATTGTAGACGGATTATGGAAGGAAGTGGCATGCAAAATGCTGTTTACCGATGTATCCTTATGATAATCATCCGTTTGTATCACTCGGTCTTCATCGATATCTATGGCAATATCCAAAAATTCAAGACGTCTTACGTCCGCTTTGAACGTCAGTCTAATATTGTACTGATTGTCGTTCAATTTTGCCATAAATTCAGTTAGCTGAGGCATCGACCCGTGCCATAAAAATAGCACATCGTCGATGTACCTCAGCCAACATTGGACCTGATCAGCCATACCTGACATATCTTCCTGAAAAACTTGCCTCTCCCAATATCCTAAAAATAGGTTTGCATATGCCAGGGCACATGCTGCCCCCATGGCAGTTCCTTGGCATTGGATATAATGTTGATCTCTAAAGATGAAAGCATTGTGGGTGAGTATGAATCTAAGGAGATCCAAAATTAATTGGCTCAAATCAGACTCCAGGCCACTTGATCTAGGAAAAAATTCAACTGCTGTCAATCCGTCATTATGTCTTATACTTGTGAAGAGAGATTCAACATCTGCTGTGACTAAATATATCCCAGCCTCGGGGCGACCGGTCTATTCAATTTTTTCTGGTGAGACACTTTGGGCCATTGAGACCATTAATACTACTTTGATATACGTCTCTTTAGTCTGAAGCTTCTTACACTTTACAGTATTCTGTAAAGATAGATTGTTACATTAAGTGAGTAGTGATGTCATACTATATATGTTAAGTGATGTGCCTTTTTGTATCATATTTACATCATATTATATTTAAACAGTAATGAATAGACCTGTCATATATGGGATCTCTTATGAACCTTTTTTATGTTTGTAAGATTTTAAGATGTTATTAATTAAGATTGTTACTTTTATACCAGTTACTCTCTGTGTTTTGTGATTGTGATATTATGGTATAGGAGAGTGGTTTTTCTAATATGAGAGGGAACCTAAACTTAGTAGGGTTCAGCCTATGGAGTATATTTGGACATATATTATTGTTTTTGGTGATCATTTTCTGTGTTTCTTTCACAGAGCCCAACTCTAAGTACAAAATGGACTTTAGGTCACGGGATCAATCCTGGACCACTAACTTGAATGAAGTGTTCAAAGAGGATCCTATTTTGGTTTTAAATGAGGATAATGCTGAATCCAAGGAATTAAAGATCAAATGGAAGGAGTTACTCCATAAAAGATTAAAAATCTGGTGGAACAAGGCACTTTTACAAAAATATACATCGAAGGGTCTAATCCCTAGAGGCCTTAGAATCAGAGTCCTCCCATCTTTTATGGTTGATGACGAGGGCTTCAGGGATAAGTGGGAGGAGTTGGCCAACAATTGTTCAAAGGGGTTCATGGATCTTTTGATACAATTCAATGGAGCCACACTTGATCAAATTGAGGTTGAGATGACTGAAGTCCAAATGAAAATGCAAAACCTTATGACGACGGAGGAGTTGGAAAAATTTATTGTTGATCTTGATAATGACTTAAGTAAGTGGGAGAAAGAAATTTGTGACATTAAGTCAAAAATTTTTTTGAGAGATGTCAATGATTTACATTTGGGAAATGACAATAGATGGAGACAAAATAGAGATAGATCGTGGTCTAGATCAGGATCTAGCTCTATATCTTCAATCAAAAGTAGAAAAAGAATCCCTCAGGACTTGAGAAAGATACCACTCAACGGTAAATTAATACCTCAACGAGGAGTAGAATGAAGGTGATCAATCTATCTTCATATGTGTTATCTGATGCCCAGAAAGAGGTGTTAAGTTTGGGGCTTACATTTTCACCAGCTAATCCTTTTAATTTCTTTACAGCCTTAAAGGACCTGCAGTTATTCGCAAGGAAATTAATCCTTAAAAAATTACATGCGAGTAAGGAAAATCATGATTTCTTGTCAACTGAGGAACAGATAAATGCTGTATCTATATTGTAATAACTAATGGCAGAACAAAATGATCCAATATCAGTTTAATTTCCATCCTAACTCTGTGCCAGGTCATATAGGTTTCTCCACTTGTCTTTGTGCCCACAAATAGAAATCTTTGTGAGATTGGTGATTGCTGATATGAGAAAACTATCCACTTGGAGTAGTAAGGACAACCTTACCAAGCGTCAAAGAGATGCACTTAAAGAGTTACAGCTAATGAAGGATGTGGTGTTTAAACCAGCAGACAAGGGGGGAAATATAGTGATCTGGCCAGTTGATAGTTATGAAAAGGAGGCATTGCGCCAATTAAGGGATAGGCAGACATATAAAAAAATATTGTTTAATCCGATTGATAATTTCTCTAGGGAATTTATACAATAGGTAGATAAAGCATTCCAACAAGGAATTATCCCTAAAAAGATATATGACAACCTGATAGTGAAGTTTCCTAAAACTCCAACTTTATATTTCTTCCCAAAAATCCACAAAGATCCCGTCAATCCGCCTGGGCGTCCGATTGTGTAGGGAATAGGTGGACTATGTGATCCCGCCTGTAAATTTATTGATCACTATTTAAAACCTTTGGTTGAACTTTTACCTTCATACGTTCGTGACATCACGGATATCCTGAGGCGGATTGACGGGATCCATGCTGAGGCTGGGATATATTTAGTCAATGCAGATGTTAAAAATCTCCAAAAAGGGGGTAAAAAGACAAAATTTAAAGGATTGACAGAAATTTTAAATTTTTTTTCCCCTTGATAAAGGAAGGGCCCGGGGAGCCTGTTTTGACCCAAAAATTTAATTTTGGATTCCTTTAGTTTTCATCCTTCACCCCAATGCTTTAATTTTAAAGGATAAACATTATATCAATCCCAAAGGGAAATTGCCGGGGGCAGCGGGTTCCCCCCTGGCATATGCCCCCCTTATTTTTGGGGAAAATTGGGAGGGGGGGAAAAAATTTTTTTTTGGGGTTTTTATGTCAGGTTTTGGGTGTTTCCAGGCCCTTTGTTGGCTGGGAAAATTGCAAAGTGTTTTTTTTAAGGGCACGGATCGATTCCCAAAGCAAACTGAATTTAGGGCCCAAAATTTGAACGCCAATTTTGTAAAAATTATTAGAAAAGGTTAAAAAAGGGGAAGGTGGGGGTTCATTTTGGGAAATTTTTTGGATTTTGCCATTGATACCCGGATGGGGGAAGAGTGTTTTACAAAGGGGGTTAAATTATCTTTAAGGATAAAACGGGGGGGTTTTTTAAAAACAGCATTTTGCATCCCAAATTTCCTTTCCCTTTAATCCGTCTTTTTTTAAAGGTCATTCCTTTGGGAAACCAATTTCCCTTACACATGCGCTGCTTTTTGTCCTCGTTTTCAGGTTTTTAAAAGCGGGTTTTTTTAGGGAAAAGGGGGGTGGGTTTTAGAAAAAGAAGAACTTTTAAAGAGGGCGTATAAATCGGCCGAAATCCCCCAAAGGGGACCTTTTGTTTCAAAAAAGGGAAAAAAAGGAAAGGGGGGATTTTTTAATACCACCTATAACCAAAAAATGGAGAAAATTACTTTGTTATTTTAGGTACCCCTTGGGAAACATTTTAAAAAAATTTTACCCAATTTTGGGGAAAAGGGGAAATTTTGAAAAATCCCCTGAGGGACAGCCCCCCCCCAGTTCCCCCAAATTTGAGGGATTCCCCGGGTTTAAAAAGGGGCCCATTTTTGTAGCTCTAAAACCGTAATAAATTCGCCATGGGAGGACCATAACGGGCCCTTTTTTTCCTTTTGCGGGCCCAATTGAGGGGCCCTTTTTGAAATATGAAAAAAAGGGATTTTTTTTTGAAAAACTCTTCAAAAATTTTTCTTTTATATTACATGAAACTCAAAAAGGGGGGGATTTACATGGCTATGCCAGTTCGAAAAAAAACTTTTTGGTAAAAATACACGCAAATTTAAAAAAATTTGCGTCCCGGGTTCATGACGTGATATAGTTTCCCAGGGGGAAAGGGAGTGGAGGAAATATTTAAAATTAAAAAACCCCCCCCAGACCCACCTTAAAATTTTTTAAAAAGTGATAAAAAAACCCCCCCTAAAATTTTGTATGGCTTTGGGCCCTTTGATTCCTTTTTGGGAGTCGGGAAAAGGGGAAAATGGGGAGGGAAAAACCCTCGGGAAAACAAAAGGCCCCCAAAAATTGGATTGTTCCCCTTGATACCTTTACCCCTTAAAAGGGGGAATAAACGGGGGGAAAATTAGTTTCAGTTTTTTCCTCTAGTTGTTTTTTACCGATTTTTGTTTTGTGTTTTGGAAATTCTGCATTATTTTTTTTCCTTTTTTTAATCTTTTTTTAAATTTTCTTTTTTCTTTCCTTTCTTTTTTAAGTTTATGGTCTGTGGCAGGGATGTGGAATGTCCCCCGTGGATTTTTTTGCTTTTTGAAATTTTGTGCCAACACTGTGTGGAAATAAAAATTTTTTAAAAAACGCTTTTTGGATAAACCCTTAAAAAGTATGCGAAAAACATTTCAGGGGGTGTTTTAAATCAAAGAAAATTTAAGTGTGAAAAATTTTTTATTATGACTTTTTCCTCGACACCTTTTTCAAAAAAAAAAAATCTTTACAAAAAGTCTGCAAATGGGGGGAAGTTGCATTTGTGATATTTTTTGTAGATTTGTATTTATGAGAGGGTGATTTTACTTATCTGCATATGTTTTGGGTTTGGAATTGTAATGTTTTCTTTGGGTTTAATTGTTTATATTGGACATCTTTTGGGGGACAGATTTTTATAGCTTTAATTACGTTTGGGGGTGTTTGGAAAGATTCACGGGGGGCCCCGGGAGCATTTCCCCGCGGGGGCGGGGGTGTGGGGGGGATTGATGCCGTTCCCCGCTCGGGGGGTTTAAACCCGTGGGGGCGCATGTGCGGTTTTCCTTCTTTCCCGCATGCGCGCTGGTGGGGAAAACTGCCGGAAGGGGGGGGGCCCTTTGGGCTTTTTTCCCCCTTCGAACAATTGCGATCCCCGCATCATCCCTTCAGGGGGTTTGTTGGTTGGCCCCCGGGGGGTTTAGTTTTTTAATCTGGGGGAAAATTTTTCCCTTTTGGTCCCTTACCCTTTGGGAGAAAAGCAGAGTTTTGCAAAACGCGCGTCGGGCGGCCCCGGGGGTCATTAAATTTTTTCGGGGGCATTTTGGGGCCCATTGAGACCATTAATACTACTTTGATATATTTCTTTTTAAGCTGAAGCTTTCTTACACTTTACAGTATTCGGGTTAAAAGATAGATTTTCATTAAGTGAGTAGTAAAGGGCTTTTACTATATATTTTAAAAAGTTTTGTGCTTTTTTGTTTTTTTTATTTGCACCTTTTTAAATTTTTAAAAAACAGTAATAAATTAAAACCTTCAATATGGGATCTTTATAAACCCCCCTTTTTTTTATTTTTTGAAAGGGGTTTAAAAATGTTATTAAAAAAGATTGTTACTTTTATATCATTTACTCTCTATGTTTTGTAAATTGTGATTTTATACTCGAGTATATCCCGGATATGAAACGGGGTTATCGCAAACTTTTATCGCCCCCAAAAGGGTAAGCTAACTTACAGGGGAATACTCCAGGGTTTGAGTGTTTTTTAAAAAAAAAAAAAAAAAATACTAGGATTCCCATTTTATTTTCTTCCCCCGGGGTTTCCCAAAAAAAAAAATGGTTTTAAAAAAACCCGAACCCAAAAAGGGCGGGCCCCCCCCAAAAGGGATGCAAATTTAAAAAAGGGTTTCCCAAATTTATCCCAAAAAAAAAAAAAAAAACCCAAGCCACTACAAAGCTCCAAAACAGGAAACTTTTTAAAAAAGTTTTTGGCCCTCTCAGACTATTTGTTTGCAAAAAAAAAAAACCCCCCCCGGTTGTTTTCCGGGTTTTGAAAAAAGTGTTTTTTATTTGTATAAAGCGGGTTTAAAACACAAAAAAATAAAAATTGGGTTATCGCTTTTTTAATCGTATAAACCTGCTGAGTAATGTTTACCCTTTAAATTTATTCCGAAATTTGGGAACCGCTTAAAAAAAAAAAATCACTCCCAAAAATTGCTGTATTTTGTTAAAAAACTTCTCAAAAACCCCTTTAAAAAAAAATTAAAACTTTAGGGGTCAAATGCCCCCCCATAATGGAAAACAAAAAAAAACCATCAATTTCTTTCTGCAAAAAAAAAAAAAGCCCATACACAGCTCTAAAAACAGAAAAAATAAAAAAGTTTTTGGCTGCCCCGAAATAGGACAAATAAAAACGAAAATTTTTTTTAGGGGACTTTATTTCTATTGTGTAAAAAGAAATTTAAAAACGGGAAAAAAAAAGATAAAAAAATTTTCATTTTTGAAATTTTTTACCAAACCCTCCATAGTAAAGTTATCCGGGTCATTTAAATGCAGGGGGGGGAAGCTTTTTAAAAAGGGGAAAAAAAAAAAAAAAACAAACCCCCGAACTGGGGTTTTTTCCCAAAAAAATTTTCAGGGCCCCAATGTTTAAAAAAAAAAAAAAAAAATTTGGGGGGGGGGGGGGGGGGAAATACTTGTGCACCCCAAAAATGCACAGTACCCCCTAGAGGAGATGCCTGAAGGGGTTTTTGAACCCAAAAAGGGGAAACCCCTTCTGGAATTTTTTCCACCTGTTCTGTTTACTTTGGGGGGCTTTGAAAAAATGGGGACATGGCCCCACCAAAATGGGCCTTTTCCAAAAGCCAAATGCGCTCCCCCCCCTTGTAATGCCCGGGAAATGCCCCCCAAAACAGCAGTTTACCCCCCAAATTTTGGGTATTCCCGAATTAAAAAAAGAATGTGCGTAAAAAAAAATTTTGGGGTTTTTTTTTTTCCGGGGTTTTCCATGAAAAATATGAAAAAATTTTAAGCTAAATTGCGGATTTTTGGGAAAAAAAAAAAAAAACAAAAAAAAAAAAAAAAAATTGAAAAAGGGCCAAATGCAAAAAAAAAATTTGGGGAATCCCCTGGGGGTCTATAAAATCAGCACCCTTTGGATATTTTTTCCCCTTAAAAAGGGTTTTTTTTTTTTGTATTTTCCCAAATTATGGGGGCCCCTTTTTTGGGGGTGTTTTTTAAAGGGTTTTAGCATTTTTTGGGGGTGCCCTTTAAAACCTGAAAGGCCTAAAAAAAATCCCCCATTGAAAATGAGACCCCAAAAGCACAGTAGGTGCACCCCCCTATTCTGGGGCTTATTTGGTTGACCCAAAAATAAGAATGGGGCCACTTTATGGGATTTTTCAAAACGAAAAAACCTGGGGAAATTGTTTATTACGTTGTTTTTTAAACCTGGGTCACTTTTCCCGGGTATTCCATTTGGAATAATGGTAAAAAATTAAAAAAAATCTGAAAAAATTAGTGAAATTTTGAAATTCCAACCCCCCTTTGCTTTAATTTTGGGGAAAATATCAAAAGGGTTATCAAAATTCCCCCAAAAACTGTTTTTTACCTACTTTAAAGGGGTTTTTTAGTTCTTAGATGGAAGGGGCATTTATGGGGGTTTTCCCAACATAAAAGGGCCCCTTTAAAGCCACGGGCCCGAAATGGAATGGTCCCTTTTAAAAAAAAAAGTTTTATTGCTAAAATTTTTTTTGAAAATGTGAGAAAATTCTTACTAAATTTTTAAGCCCCCTAATTTTCATTAAAAAAAAAAAAAGGTTAAAACCCAAAACCCATAGTAGACATATGGTAGAAGCTAGTTTAAAACCCATTTTGTGGTGGGGAAAAATTTTTTTGTCTTGCAAGCAAAAAATTTTTGGGAAATTTCAAAAAAAGACAAATTTTTCCAAATTTTCATGGGAAAAAATTTTTATATATTTCACAAACAAGCAAGGGTTGTATGGATTTAAAATTTTTTTTACTAAAATTAAAGGACAAGGTGTCACGAGGGAAAAAAATTCTGAAATTCCCCAAAGGATGGTTAAAAAAGTGTTGGAAAAAAAATTTTGTTTCATTAAAAGTGCCCCCATGCCAGATTTAAAAAAATTGGTCTGTGTCAGGAAGGTCAAAACAGGCTAGGTCCCTTTAAAGGGGGGTTTTTTAAAAAAACAGTAAAAAAACTTGCAACCCAAATTTAAAAAACCTAATTGAAAAATAATTTACAATTGGATTTTAAAAGGGAAAATTTACCATATTCAAAAAAAAAAAACAAGGAAAAAAGTATTGGGTATTTTCAAAAATTTCCCCTTTTTTTTTTTTAAAAATAAAAAACAAAAAAAAAACCTTCCTACCCACACCACAACAAAATTCCCCTAACTCAGTAATCCAAAAATGTTTTGCTATATAGAAAAAAGCCAAAACCCGTACCCCTGGGGGGGGTTTATGGGGGAAAAAGTGGAAAATGAGTGGGGCGGTATGGAAGCGGCGGGGGTGGGGGGGGGGGTTTGTAAATGCCTAAATGGCGGGAGGTTTGTCCGGAGACCCCAGTACCACGCATGCAGGGGGCCCCCGAAATCGGGCAGGGGGGTGGCCGAGGGCAAAGACGCCACCAGGTTTTGTTTAAAATGCTATCAGTGATCTTAGAATTGTTTATTGCAAAAGGGGCAGCTTTCTCAGCCCCATAAAAGAGTTGGTATATGTTCAGTCCCCCCGACCCCTCTGCTAGGGAAACAAGCTCGCTATGGGGTTTGCGGTTACTCCCCTAGCAGAGGGGTTCTACCCTCCGACTGAAACCCGGGGACCGAGGGAAGGGGTGCTGAAAAAGGGGGAGTGGGGGGCCCACGATGGTGGGGAGGGGCCCCGGGGGAGGGGGGGGGGCACCCGCAAAGTTTTAAAGCCTCAATTGTTTCCCCCAGCTGCCTGTGTGTAGGGGGCCACGCCCCCAAGACAAAGGTTTTGTCAAAACCCACCCCTGGGGATCCCGCCAGTTTTTTGCGTCCCTCTAGGCCCGGGGACATGCTAGGCGCCGATCCCTCCCCCCCAGCTCATGTTTCCTCGGGCCTGGGGGGGCCTTGACTGCCCCTGTTGGCAAGGTTTCCCGATTTCTGAAAAAAAGGGGGGGAAAAACAAATTTTTAGTTTTTTTTTTTAACTTTGTTTTTTGGTGAACATCGGTTTGGCAATAGTGTCGGGACCCTCTGAAAAATCAAGACCCGCATAAAAATTTTTTCGTCTGTTTGAAAAAACAGCTTATTTTCCCCGACAGTCGCCAAAAGTTGCTTGCATCGGCCGGCCCAATGACCTTTTCGATACTCGTTATTTAATGTAATTTCTGGAGGGGATCCAAAAGTCGGGCCACCCCAAGCGAAATCAAACACGGATCTTTTCGAACAGCCCGGGTGAACAAATGCGTGTTTAAAAAACACAAAAAAAATTTGTAGATGCTTTGTCGCATCGTTCAGACAGAGAAAACATTTTTTTAAATGAAATGTAGTGCACACGGACTTAAGGTCCCGTGGAACATCCCCTTAAAGGGGAATCCCGTCTTATTGCGGTGAAAAATATGCCCCACAAAAATTAGGGTAGAAAATTTTGGGGGAAAAAAAATTTAAATTAAAAAATTTAAAATTATTAAATTTTTACTTTCCGATTCCCTTCAGGTCCTGAAAAAAACCTTTCCCCATCCTGGGAAAAGAAACCCGGCAATGTCCTCCCATTCACGTCACCTTTCCCGGTTGCTGTCCCCCGGGGTCTTTTTGCCCCATAGAAGGGGGAGGGCCCTTGGACCTGAAGATATAAACGAAATTTTTATTGAATTTCTTTTCCTATACCCAATTTTAAATACTTATTAAATAAATGAGAATCTTGATAATTTAAAATTGAAATTTGTTTTGCAAAAATCTGTTATTTAGAATAGGATATAAAACGTTAGCAGTAACCCCCTAGCAACAAAATTTCCCGTGCTGGGGTATGTTCCCACGCGTCCTTGGGTCTGTGGATTATGTTGAGTCAATGTTTCCATGGCATATGGAAAAATGCATAACAAATTACAAAAAACCCTATTTTTACACCGACCAAACACGCTTTGGGAACTACCCAGCACAGGCCGGGTTGTGTATGGGTAAATGCAAACATTTTTTAAAACTTATTTGTAATTAGCGAACTTGGGCAAAACCATAAATCAATTGACAATTTTTAAAAAAAAAAAAGCAGAGATATTGTTTAATGGGGTTTATTTTTGCCACTTTTTCAAAACAAATTGCATTACCAGCAGCATCAAACAGATTTATGCAAACTTAAAGAGGTATGCAAAAATATTTTGTGGATTTTGGTGACAAAAAATTTCATGCATTTTCACTAAAAGTTTTAAAAAAAAAAAATTGTTTTACAGCAAAAATTTGAGCTCCCATGTGCTTATTTGAAAAAAATTAATGACATTAAAAACAATGCAATGGAGAATACATGCACATTTTTAAAAAAAAAAAAAAAAAAAAAAATAGACTACATTTCTGAAAACATCAGAATTCATATGAAAACCCCTAAAGTAATTACATGTCACTTACTTGCAAACATTAATTAATTACAGTTAAAAATTTAAATTCAGTACAATTAAAAAGTTATTCAGAAATTTGACATTTACTTACTCAAAAATCCTAAAAATTTGTAAAACTGCTTTAAAAAACATGTTGTCCACTGCATGGGAGTGCGGCCTGCAGCCCGCTAGCCCCCCCCCCCCCCCCGGGGCACAGTCCCCAAACAACGGTAATTGCGGGCATTCTGTACGGGCCCCGAATTATGCCGTGTGAACCTAGCGCTGCGTTACTATTACCCCCGAAAACGGGCCCCAATCCAACTTCATGCGGTGGTGGGTGCTTCTCTCCGGGGGACTGATAGTGTGGCCTCCTCACTGTCATGCAACTGGCTTTGGTGAATATTTGTGCAAAAACTCGATTCAAACATTTCCCTCCCCAAAAATTGATACAAAAAAGACGTTTGGCAGAGACTGGGAAAAGTATTTGAATCTGAAAATATTACGCGTAATTACGCGGGAAAAATGGTCCAAAAAATGTGGCAGTCTCGGGAGTTTTCAGGACGTAAAAACGTTTTTTCCCCTTACTTCCCATGGGGAATTAGCGTGGGGTATGGCTCAAAAATTTACAGGGGACTTGATTTTTAAAGTCGTATTTCGCCCCAAGTATCGGCGAAAATACGGTGAAAAAACGCCTCGTGTGAGTGACGAGCCTATTTTACTTTGGGAAATAAATTTGAAAATAAAATTGACCATTATTTTAGAGGGTTTTTTTTCGGGACGAAAATTGCGGACGAAAATACGCCCCGAAAAAAAATCCCCCGAAAAAAAGTCGTGTGAACTTTGTCCTTAGACTAAACCCTTTTGCAGCGGGAGGAGCCCCTGCAGCCAGTAATGTCAGGGGAGCAATGTCTCATGACTCTGGGGCCACTGCAGCCAGTGGAGCAGTGTCCCCTGACTCTGGGGCCCCTGCACCCGGGTAATGTCAGGGGGGGCCCCCGGGGGGAGCCAAAATGCCCTTCCCGACTCTGGGGCCCCGCACACGATGGCGCCCCCTTTGACAGGCAGCCCCCCCAGGGGGGATGCGGGGGGGGCCCTCCCAAAAGTAGTGCCCGGGTCAGCGCGGGGCCCTGGGGAGTCAAAAGCTTCTCCCGGGGGGAGGGGATGAGGGGGAAACGCCCCCTATACAGGCCCCTTCCATGATGTCAAGTCAGGGTGATCAGGAGGAGTAGGAAATTTTATTGGACACTTCCTATCTTTGGGCCCAGAGTGATGCCCTCACGGGGGTTCCTTTTTCCCCCCGGGGTATAACCCCCCCCGGGTAGGTAAAAACGGGTTTTGGGACTCCGCACATCATAAAAATCTGTATTTTATAGCGCCAAACATATTCCGCAGCGGTAAAAATTTTGGGGGGGGAGAATTAAGGACAAACTTTTTTTAACAGAAAAAGCTATTTTACGGGGGGAGACAAGGGGGGCGGGGCCCCTTGGCCCCCCCAAGAGCTTACAATCTTTTTGGTTTGTATGGGGGGAAGGACGAAGGGTGAGATGGGTTTTCGGGTTTTCAAAAGGCCCGGCCCCAAGTTACAAAAAAATGGGGGGGGGGTTTTTTTTAAAAAAAGGGAGGGAACCTGCCCCCCAGCCCGTACTTTAATATACGGGATAAGACCCTGTGGGGCCCCCCCCAATTGCAGGGGGGTAAACGGGAATTGGGGTGTGACGGGAAAGCGGGGGGGGGAAAGGGGGGGGGTTATTTTGATTGGGGGAAGATGTTTTCTCAGGGCACTCTTATGGCTTTGGATTTTAAATGATTGTGCCCTTGATTGTGGGGGGGTTTTTAAGTTTTTTCCGAAAATGGTTGCCGAAACTAAAAAAAATTTGGAGACGGGAAGGGGGGTTTTCGTGTTGAGGATTTTTAGTCTAAGTCATCGCAGGGGGGGGGGGCCGGGGGGGAAGGGTGGTGACGGAGATGGGGGGGAGAAGTGGGGGGGTCCCAGTGCTTTTGGGAGGCCCAAGGTAGGGTGGTAGACGGTTTGAGGGGGGGAGATGAAAGGGGTGCGCACTTGGGAGACCAAAGGTTTTAAGGGGGGGGTTTTAGAGAGAGGGGGGGGTTAGAAAAATTGAGGGGGAGGGGGGTGTTTTTTGGAGGAGGGGGGTTTAGGGGGGTTTAGACAGAGTTTGAGAAGGGGGTGGGGGGGGGTTCCCCAGCCCCTGTGGAGGGGGGGACCGGGTTTGGGGGGTTGGTAGCAGAGATGGGGAGGAGATGTGGGGGGAAAGCACTTTTGGGGCCAGTTAGGGGGGTTTAGAGAGAGATGAGGGAAAGGGGGGGGATGTTGGGGGGGGGGGGGGGGGGGTTGGGCAGGGGGGGGGGGGGGGGGGGGGGGGGGGGGGGGGGGGGGACCAGGAAAGGGTTGGTAGACGGGAGATGGGAAGGAGTTTTTAGGGGGGTTCGCACTGTGGAGGGGGCCCGGGGGTTGGGTGGTAATAGAGTGTGGGAGGGGGGGATGTGGGGGGTTTTGCAGCGCTTGTGGGGGGGAGCCCGGGGTAGGGGGGTTTTAAGGAGGGTTTGGGGAAAAAGGAGAATTGGGGGTTTTGCAGGCATTTGGAGGGGGCCCGGGTTTAGGGGGGGTTGGGGAACAGAGAGGGAGGGAGGAGATTTTGGGGGGGGCCCAGCGCGGGTTGAGAGGACCAGGTGGGGGTGGTAGACAGAGATGTTTTTGGGTTTTTGCAGCGCTTTTGAAAAGAGGGGGGTGGGGTGGTAGACAGAGTTTGAGGGAGGAGTTTGTGGGGGGGGGTTTTAAACCCCGAGAGGGAGGAAAGGGGATGTAGGGGTTTGCAGTGTTGTGGAAGACCGCTGGGGGGGTGGGACAAAAGGAAAAGGGAGGAGGTTTTTTAAAAAAAAAAGGGGGGTGCAGCCCCAGTGAAAAAGGGCCGGGGGTTAGGGGGGTAGATGGAAATAAAAGGGAACCCGCTGTGGAGGGGGAGGGGGGTTGGGTGTGACAGAGATGAGGGAGGAGATGTAGGGGTGCGGGTGCTTTTAAGAGGGGGGGGGGAGGGGTGGTGGGGAGTGATGAGGGGGGGAGATTTTGGGGGAAAACATGTGTGGGGGGCCCCTGGGTGGGATGGTGACAGAGATGAGGGAGGGGGATTTTAGGGGGTGCAGTGCTGTGGAGAGAGGTTTCCCCTTTGGGTTATAAAGAGATGGGGGAAAGGAGATGGGGGGGTTTTTCAGCGCTTTTGGAGAGTTTTTTAGGGGTGGAGAGTGATGAGTTTTTGTTGTGTTCGTACCTTTTGGGCAACCAGTGCAGGGGACTGACACAGGGTTTTAGGGGCATCATTTTATAGCGGCGGGGTGGAAAGAAAGTTTGACCCTTTGGAAAGCGCATTCGGGCCCAGTTTTGTAGAGGGGGGTTTTTTCGGGAGAGGGAGACCGATAAGAAAGGATTTACGTAGTCGAAAACAAAAAAAAAGGGATAAGAGCAAAAATGAGATTTTTGAGTTTTTTCCCCACAGAAAGGGGAAAAAGGCCGGGGGAATTCTGGAGATTTCTTGGGGTGTGGGTTGCCCGGGAAAGCAGGAAAGGGTTTGGGAAATTATAGGGGTTTGGGGGAAAGACAGTTTCGGGAAATCTAGAAAAACCCCCAAGGGGAAAAGTGGGGGTTTGCTGCCTGGGGAGTTAGGGTTTTGGTACCACACACAGAAACAGAAATAGAAGGGGGGGGGGTTGGGGTTGGGGTAAAACAGGGGGGGGGGGGGGGGGATGACAAGAAGTTCCGTTTTATTAAGGTTTAGTTCGAGATAGAGAGAGGATGTGATGTCAGAGACAGCGGAAAGACAGTCACTGGTGTTTTGTAGCAGGGCAGGAGTGATGTCCCTGGAGGAGGTGTATAGTTGAGTGTCATCAGCGTAGAGATGTTACTGGAAGTCAAATCTGCTGATGGTTTGTCCAACGGGGGCTGTGTAGAGTGATAAGAGGAGATGACAAAGGACCAATCCCTGAAGAATCAAAACATCAAGAGGGAGAGGATAGAAAGTATTGAACCTGAAAATAAGACACTTAAGGAACGGTTAGAGAGGTAGGATGAGAACCAAGAGAGTGGGGGTGTCCTGGGGGGCCAAAATTGTGCTGAGAAACCCTTGGGGGGGGGGGGGGGGGGGGGGGGGAAGGGGGGGGGGGGGGGGGGGGGGCGGCGGGGGGGGGAAATGGTGATTAACAGTGTCAAATCCCGGGCAAAACCCAGAAGAAGCTAAAACGAGAAAGTTTCCCTGTGTTTAAAAGCAGTTAGGGAGGTCTTTAGAATTTAGCAAGAGCAGTTTCTTGTGGATTAAAAAGTGGGGAAAACCCGGATTGAAGGGGGTTTAGAAAGGGATTTTAGCAGAGAGATAGCAATTGGGGAGGTAAAACCAACCCTTTCCCCCGGGATTTTGAGATAAAAAGGGGGAAAGGTTGGGAGCTGGGTGGGGTACTGGCATTGCAGGACGGGTCCAGGGGGTGGGCTTTTTTTTTAGAAAAAGGGGTTATGATGGCTTTTGTTTAAAAAGCAAAAGGGAAAGGATCCCAGTGGGAGAGAGAGAGGTTGTTCCCTCATCATCTCCCCCCCCTGGTTACTGAAACCTCTTTTTCTCGGCCCATGCCCTAGCCCCTCTTCTCCCCTTAAACCCCCCCCGCTCCCCCGGGCTGTTCCCCCCTCTTTCCTCATGCTCCTCCCCAAAATTCCCCCACGGGAGACCCCCCGAAAAATTGGGGAGGGGGAACACCGACATAAAAAAACCTCCTCAAAACCTGCCCCCCCCCCCTTTACATCTCAAACCCAAATTCCTGATCCCTCCCTCATGTAACCCTCCACCATAACCCCCCACAAAATTCTCTGCCCTAATTTTCCTGATACCCCCCCCCATGTAATTTTCCATCCAAAAACCTTTGGCCCCCCTAAACCCAAAACCCAAATTCCCCTGATCCCCTCCCCTAAAGTAATCTTCATACAAAAACCTCTCCCCCACACATCTGTCTAATCCCCAGATTAGTGTTGAGCGTTACTTGGGCTATGACATCAGGCGATATTTGGGGCCCACCATCGAAAGGGTTTTTCGATAGTGAGCAGTCGATTTTTAACCGTTACCTTTAAAAGGCTTTTGGGAGAGAAAACAACACCTTCATTCTTACCCCCAAACAAGGGTTTGGAAAAAGCGAAATTAACCTCCAACAGTAAAAGGGGATACTTTGAAAAATTTTTAGGAAAACACACTTAGGTTAAAAAAAAGCCACAGAAAAAAAAAACAACACCATTCACAATCCCTGCCCTTTGTACCACCCTGCCCTTAAAACCTGCATAAACCCAAAAAATTAAAAATTGCCAGAAGGAGTATGATTTAAAACCATCATCTTACTTGGGAAATGGACATTGAATATCCCTGTTCCTGGAAAGCGCATGAGCCCCAAACCTCCCATGAACCCCCCAGATTTCAAAGTGCCGGGAAAAAAAGGAGTCCCTTCCAGGCCACCATTTTAGTTTCACTGGGCATTTGACTAATAAAACCATCCTTGGCCACAGCATGATCCCCAAACCTGCATGACCCCCACATTTAAAAAGTGCCGAAAAAGGAGACCTTTCATCCAACACATTTTAGTTTCCACTGGACATATGACTATACCTGGGTCCCCCTGGGCACAGCCTGAGCCTACCAAACCTGCCATGACCCCACTTATAAAAATGGCCGTAAAAAAGGAGTCATGTCAACCTACCATTTTTAGTTTCACGTGACATTGACAATACGCTGACCTGGGCCACAGCATGAGCCCCAAACCTCATGACACCCCCGAGATTTTAAAAAAAAAGTGCCGGAAAAAAGGAGTCTTTCAACCACCATTTTTAGTTTGACTGGACATAGACAATAACCTGTCCAGTGCCACAGCAATGAGCCCCCAACCTGCATAAACCCCCCAGATTTTAAAAAGTGAGCCCGAAAAAGGAGTCTTCAACCACATGTTTTTAGTTTTCACAGGACAATGACTATACCAGTCCGTTGTGGACCACAGCTAAAAGCCCGCAAACCATCATAACCCCCTACTAAATAAAAAAGTGCTTGGAAAAAGAGTCTTTCAAACGCACCATTTTAGTATTCCACTGGACATTGACCTATCTACCTGTCCCTGGGGCCACAGCCTATGTCCGTCCATAACCTCACATGACCCCCACATTTAAAAAGAGCCGAGAAAAAGTGGTAGTCTTGTCAACACCATATTAGTTTCACTGAGACATGGAACTACTAATCCTGTCCCCTTCCGGCCACCGAGCAGTAGGACCCATGGCCGTGACTTATACAGTGGGGTAACGGTGAGAGCCCATGGCTGTCGTCCGTCATCCCAAATAACGGAGACGCAGTTAAAAAATTCCCTGATGACCTGCAGCAAACGAAAACTGTCTTGCAGAAGCATAAGATGCGTAATGTCGGAAGTGTATAGACCTCCAGGTTTCCTCAGTTAGCACAAGTCAATACCAGTGGAGCGCTGCCCCGCCCGTAAGGTGTGATACCAATTTGACTTTCACATTGGAACTATACCTGGTGGTTAACGCTCACTCAGATTACACCCAGTTGCCCTTAAACTTTTGGTACTTTCTATTATTACTACTCAAGTTTACTCAACATACTGTCTGTGAAGAAATGGTCCTCATTGTACGCTTTGTTCTCTTCACTCCGTCGTCACCAAACTCCAAGTCCACTCTGGCTGAATACACCTACAACTGGTCAATTATCCTGTACCCTCCCTTGTACATTTCAGGGGTTAGGAATTTTTTTTAAACAGGTCAGCTATTTGTACATGCACGTTTTAGTGGCTTTAATTTATAACAACGTACTATTTTAAAATCGTGATATGGAATCCCATAAAACCATGTCTTTGTTATATCTCTTTTTTTAAAATTTGACATAAAATATAGGTTTAAGTCTCAATAAAGGGATTGATAGCTAGTTAAGATCTTGCAAAAACAAGTCATTTTTGCAATATGAAGCGTCCATCATAGGGACCAGTGTCCTACACCGCTATTCCCAGTTTCTTCTAACAGCGACACAACCATCCACTCCTTGTAATGCCACTCATGGTAGACCAATGTGACAAGAACAATGTCGTTAATCCACAAGCGACCATTTTTTTTAGAATAGGACCTGTAGAAAGCTCATGTCCACGAGCATAAAATGCCCCTCCAAAAATTCAAAGCCTAGGACCTAGAACACTTTGTGACAAAAAGTAATGAAACCACAGTATCTGTTAGCACCCACAAATTAAAGAAATGAACCTGTAGTAAACACTATCTGCCTGTCACAACTAAAATGCCCCCAAAAATTAAAACCATGACCCGCCCGATGCCACTATATAGACAAATGTGTAAGAACAAATGACAATTAACAACACCATTTTATAAGAATAGGACCATTAGAATAGGCTTGCTTTCAAAAGCAGCCAGACCCAAAAAAAATATCAACATACTTAGCCAATGTTAAAAAAATAGTGAGAAGGATAAATTGCCACTTATTAGAAGCCACCTTCTGTTCCAAAGGGGAAAACCAAATGATTATTGCTGGAATCACACATCAGACATTACCCCTCTAAAATTATAAAAAGATCTCTCAGCCACTGTTAAAAATAGATGAAGGGAAATGCACATAAAAGCCACATAACAGTAACCAAAGACACCAGAATTGATTGCTATATTCGTCACAGCAACATGACCCCTGAAGAAAAAATTAAAAAGTATGACTTCTCCGCCATCAGTTTAAAAAAAGAGCAGTGGAGCACCAGCCACTACTGAAGTCCACATATATCTGATTCCCAAGGAGCCATGATAATGCTGTAACCCACACACATCAAACATGAAACCCCAAAAAAATAATAAATCTTGACATCTCAGCCACTGTTATACAAAATGTGAAGGAGGACATGCCATTTAGAATCCACAATCATAACCCAAAGGACCAAGAATATTGCAAATACACATCACCGACAAAATTACCCCAAAAAATTATAAATATAACTTCTCGAATCATCAACAGCCACTGTTAAAAATTGAGCTAAGGGCAACAATACCCCAAAACAACCATTGACAATTTGAATAATTGCTAAAGATGAAGTGAGTAAATGGGAAAAATGGTGTTTTGGTTCATGACAACCCTTAGGTGTTCTTTTAGTCCTCCTCCACAGCAAACCCAGCATAAAATGAACTTATTGTGAATTGAGAAAAAAAATTTCACGAAGAGAAATGATAACGTTTAAACAAGAAAAATTTATTTCAAGATGAGACCATTTCGATTGGAGGAGGAATGTAAAGTAACCCAGTCACCTAATCGGATTGAACCCACGGCAATTGGGGCCACATACATCAACGACGGATCCCTGCCTGATTCAACTTGTAAGACAACCAAACGATCCACATTATCTGTGGAAAGCCCGGATGTGTTTGTCTGATAAAAGACCTCCGCTCCGGCTTTGCTGAATGTCCGCTCAGATATGAACGCTGGCTGCTGGTCAGAAACACCTCTAAGTGCGGTGGCCGAGACCATTTTGAAAATCCCAGAAGTCTATTGGTCCGGAACACATACAAAAAACAATGGTGTTTGAGGAAACGCAGATAGTCGTGCACCAATGATCTTAACTGGCGACTCTGGGTGGTGTTAACTTTGGCCTTCATTGCCTGCGTTTGGTGAAGCTATGGTAAATAAAACGATTTCCAATAAGGTCACCCATTAAGGCTTCTGCCAACCCTTCCCACTGCTGCTTCGCCGTGCTCTGTCAAGAGCCTCGAGGGGAGCTAAACCTTCACAAATCATACTTATACGAATGGATAACGGCTAACCATTGGCACTCTACTGCGTTCATGAACGGCTTACGCTGGATTGTTGGTTTCCCACTCCGTAGCGTGACATTTGAAGTAACGTACGCAGGCCGCAACAGATGGTCTCCCGAGTTGATCAATCAGGCCCAAGTGTCTCCATACCTGCATTTTACAACCTCTATTTGGGTGGTTGGAAGGATAAGTGCTGAGTTTGAGATTTAGTATACCACCGCAAGTGTGTGGGATACCAGGAGAGAGTGGCCACCGAGTATAAACTCGTATGTTCATTTTTGAGATGTCCTAAATAGCGAGCATCAAGATTGCGGAGGAACTGGATCATACCACCGCAAGCATTCGATGTTCGTAGAGAATGATGAGCTTTGATTCTACGTGATGCCTCTGGGTTTTAGAGGGCACTAGCAAACCACAGTCCATCTATTACCCTGCATGGCTCTGCCTCAAACAACTCACCCGCCCCGACTTGCACAAACTTCACATATCTCCAAGGGCAGTGGAGCGGCCACGATCGGGCTGCTCTCAGAGAGACATAACCTAAGATATTCCTACCGTCCCCTCCTCCAAACCGCTTTCGAACCACTCCTGTACAACTAATAGCCCGTGCTTCAACCCAGGCCCTGTACGGGTTGCCTCAGATGATGCAGCCAACAGCTAGACGGGTGGCCGACGCCCTTAGCACTAGCTCTTGAACCCCATTGAACCATCATTTGCCTAGATGTGAACAGGACCAGAAACAGAATTGAGACACTTGTCATGGCCTTGTGGATTCTTGAGACGATGAGAAAAGGCTCCGAGTCTTCATCAGTGTCCGTCCTCCCCTCCGGTCGCTGGCGGACAATGATTTTTCAAGATGAGTGCCAAACGATCGTTGATTCAGAACTCTATCGATCACCACAGCATGCTCAAGCTGACAAGGGAAGTTGTCGGCGCGACAGACCATTTTTGTGAGGTGGTCATCTATCACACAGAGCAAAGGAAGGTGCAGAGCTCTTATCATCCTGCTTCACCAACACTATTACCGACTACATAGGTGGCTATCAATCGACACAAAACACTCTCCGAGGTCCGCCAAGCCTCAACAGCTTGCTAACATATTGCCAATGTGTAACTATATCGAAAAAAGCAATCGTACTAGTGCGTAAAGTGGCATTCGTTTGCGCCTGACTCCCCACACACCAATACAGCTTGGAGCAAGTGGATGGTGGTTATTCCAGCGGATGTTTGCTCGGACGTTCAACAATTAGACCGTTGCACAGTTGAAGAAAGGGCCTACAACAGTGAGCCTAGGACCAGGGCGGACGGGAACGAAGCAGTGTGCAGATACGGTCGGAAGTGCGAACTCAATACCCTCGAGTCCTTCTTTCAACATGGCCTCCCAGACGTCCGGTTAGCTCTTTATAAAATTTCTTGGACGACAGAGAGTTCATGAACCGAAAGATAGCCCAGTCAAGGGAAGTGCTCGGCACCTAGAATTCCCGAAATTTTACAGGAGGCGGTTCCCTAGCCGCATAGTGATACACCGCCTGGCTACACCGTACAGTGCTTTTCCTGTACACCGCACAGTGGTAACCAGCGTGCTCTGTGATACTCCGCTTAGACCGGGAAGGAGTCCGTCCACACCGTGGTCAAGCTCCATACCTTTTGTGTGACGGGTCTCCACGCCTTGCAGAATAAATTTCATTACATCAGTGATAATACGGCCCTGTGTCCTTGGCA
Source organism: Phyllomedusa bahiana (assembly GCA_025379985.1). Lineage (NCBI taxonomy): Eukaryota > Metazoa > Chordata > Amphibia > Anura > Hylidae > Phyllomedusa > Phyllomedusa bahiana. The sequence continues at coordinate 14,422 of JAODAL010028781.1, read as the reverse complement.
CCGTGATGCCACCCTAGAGGACCTTACCGGGGAAAGAGGCCCCGATGCATCCAACCCCCTGGGCCCTCCATCGCGCGGTTTTTTTGAAGATAGTGCCGTAAGCCTTATAGCCACCGTCACCCCCGAGCAGAACATCCTACTCACCGTATAGACTTCTCAAAAGCCCAGCTTCCACCCAGTTGAGTCTTCACAGAATATAGCTGGTGCCTTGGCCATTTGCTTACTAGGTCATCCATGGTGCCTGTGGGTGTAGGCATGGAATTTTCCCCCCGGACACAGATATGTCAGAACAACGCGCACTAGAAATTTTAGATGACATAATTGCGGCTTTGTGGTCCCCTAAAACACCAACGGCCAGCAGTCCAGGGACGACTATATTCTAGGCAAAGCAATGCCCTGCACGTGGCATCTGGTATTGGGTGCTAAGGCGATGGGCCATAGACTGTGGCGGACCCCAATCTGTGTCCCAACCAGACAGAAAAGCAACTACTTAATGTCCCCACATGGTCTCAAAAGCCCTAGTGGCAATACGCCGACATACCTCATGCTTTTGCTATAGGTTGTATTGGGTTTAAATTGTTATCATTTACTGCTACGTCATACCATAACCTGGAAGGACAGAAGGCAGGCTAGCTAGAGACTGCCGCTGTACAGCATGGCAGGTCGTCAAATTGCATGAAGTGAGAAGGGGTACGGATGGGTCCTCTGGTGGTGCTGGATGTACTCTGCGGCTTTCGACCGGTGTGACCTCTGAAGCGGAGGCTAGATATCCCTGCTCATGTGACTCTGAGAGACATTGGCAGTCTGAGGAATCGCTTTGTTTGGCGGAGGAGGCAGGAGCGTAGACAGAGCGGAAGAGTGTGAGATGGATTTTGATGGCCCGTCTGTCGTTTTCTGCTTCCTTTTATTGTCCAATGTGTTCCCAGCTCCATTAACAACTCATAAGGCAATTCGGCTGCATGTGACAAATACATGTTGATGGTGGTTAGACCACTGTAAGGTACTTGCCTCAACTTATTGCGTTTACCTGACTGGCAAAGAGCGCAAATGACATTTGCTGGGTAGGAATCAGGCAGGCTTGCTCAAAGAAGTGGGATCCCAGGCATGAGAGGCTTCTGCTTGTACCTTTTTGACGGGTGAAAAGCGAGGAGCGGGTTTTGCGCTGACCGATGTCGGCGGAATCATATCACGGACTTCTGCACCCACCCCGCCCATTCTCCTTTTTGTTGCGGGCCCCCTTATTGACACTACCGGTCTTGCCCGCCTGTCGAGAAGGAAGGGGGGGACGGAATCACTACCCACCCCATCCGTCATTTCCTCCTCTGTCTACTGATGAAGCGCGACATTCTGTGCAAAGCAAATTTTCTGTTGGAAAAGACCAGGATGATCCGCAATGTCGTTATCATCACATCATCAACACAGGTGCTTGGTCGACCTGAGAGCTTTCCTGCAATCCAGGAAGCTTGCGAGGTCTACAAGCAAGGGCACTGCAAGGCGTGTTGCCTGTACCTGCCGTCGGCGGATTTTTGGCCGATTGACCGGCTTCCTATCTACCTCTTCATGATTGCATCAGAGAAACTAGGGCCGTCCATAGCTAGTACAAATCATCCACTGATCTTTTAACAAGCCTTCCTGAACCCCCCAACCGCACATTTGTCATCAAATAGGTCCTTCAGACAATGGATTATCCACGCAGAGATGGGTACCGCCGAGTTGACATTATGGGCTGCTTCATGTTGGATCGGATGCTGATGAATTGCTCGATGACGGACATATTATTGTCCCGAGACTATTGATTACAGTAACGTTAAATTGTCTCTTAATCGGACCACTTTGCGTGGAGGGCCGAGGCGGTCAGACATTGCTAGTAAGCAGGTAGCATATAACCACTGATAGGGACCGAAGGCTGACTGATTTTTCGGGGATAAACTTAGATTCACCAGGTGATGGCCCTGACAACCCCGCGATGCCAGGCCTGAATTGTCCTGCAACTTGACAACCGCAGGCATTGCGAGTTATGTCCGCCAGGCAATCTGGGAAGGAGCATCTCTCTCTGTGATCATTCATTACCTCTCCTCCATGAAGTGACTAATTAGCCTCAGTGCATCGTTCTTGTTGCTCTGCCCTTAAAACAACCTGCATTTTTCGCTCGCATGTGTTCCAAAATATCACGAAAAATGACATTGAAGTAATCGACTATTTGGACATTAGTTTTGGAAAGTGCTCCTTATATAAAAGAACATCCTCTGACAAATCAGACACGAAGCTAACTATTTTCGACAAATCCCAATCTAATGCAAATACAAAAACTTGGCTGGAATCAAATTTAACTCGATGCAATGTGTTCTATCAACAAATCCATGGACTCCGTGGCACAAGTAAAAAAAACACGTACCATGTATAAGTTTTCGAAAATACACTGTAATTTTAGCACGCCTATCTAATTTCACCTGATTGTCTATAGACTGTTAGAATTGCATATAAAAGAGTTTAGCGTGGATGCTTCAGCAATGCGTGCAATGAACAACAGCAGGGTATGAGCAAAAGTCACAAAAACAGACACGTATTCTATAATTATGTATTCTAATAAATACCATGGTATAATATTGTCCCAATCACGGGCGTAACATTATATAATGCAATTCCACACAGCTTGGAGTGACAAAATCGAATTGCTGTGTTTAAAATTTACGTGGAAGCTGCGTCAATTAACCAAAGCTGGGTGCGTCATAAAGTCAAAAAACACCGTAAAACTGTTATGTTTTACACGTAAAATACAATACACGGTAATTGTTGCTTGCACCATTCACAATCACGGCAGTTGTGACTATAGTAATTGCAGATATATAAAGATTAACGATGATAGCTCGCGTCCATGAACAAAATGCTGGGTGTGCTGCAAAGCAAAAAGTACAAAAAAACACTCAGATCTCGTTATGTTTATTCGTGTGTAAGTACACGGTAGTTTTATTGCACCTTTTACTCAATTCACCTGTGGTGACTATAAATTGCTAGTTTTAAGTTTAGCTTTGTCAAGCTAGCTCGTCAAATTGAACAACAGTGGGTTGCCACGCAAAAAAGTAAAAAAACACTTATCCTTTTATAAATGTTTTCCGTATAATACACGGTATTGCATTTGTTGGCACCTATTCAATTCACGATACCGAACATGATGCTCATTTGTTAGACTATAAGAATATGCTCCTCAGGTTTTAGATTTAAAGTTGGAACCAGCTCAATAGAGAAGACAAAAGCTGGGCTGGACGCTAAAAGTAAAAAAACACGCTATCTGTTATGTTTTTTCGAATAATACAGCCTGTTATTTTTATTTCTGCACCTTTCAAAATCGACCCTGTAGGTGACAAAAAAGGAACGGGAATTCTGACGACCGTTTGCAGAATAATAAACGTTTACAGGTGTAGTAAGAAAAGCCTCGTCAATAACTCGTCAAGTAGTACCAAAAATATCACCCGTAATGCCAAGTTCCCTATTGTACATTGACTTTAGGTGCCGCACATCTTTTCAATTCACCGTTCTACTCAGCCGAAGACGATCATGTCAGCAGCTGACACTATAGAATTGCATGTTATAATAAAGAGTTTATACGCACACTCGCGGTGCGATACTTTGAGCGCTCAATGAACAAGATTGTCAAATTTACCCGTGCTCAGCAGAAAAGGTATAAAAAACCACGCCGGTACTTGTTAAGATTTATCGAATACAATCACACTTAGCAGACGGTAATTTTTGTACAGCACCTCTTTCAATTCAACGACCTGTGGTGAGAACTCAAGGAAAGCTGAAATAAGATTTACTTTAGTGATAGCTCTGGCGCTCAATGAACAGACTCTTTGTGCGCCAAAAGTCAAAAAAACACGTATCATGTAAAGTTTTGATAAAATACCTGAACGTATCGTTTTGCACCTTTCCAATTCACCTCCTGTGGTTACTATAGACTTGCTGTTTTAAGATTTTACGTGGAATCATCCGCGCACAACATGGGCACATAAGGACTCAAGAATTAAAGGCGTAATGACAAATGCTGGGTGCGCAAAATTAAAAAAAAAACGTATGCCTATTGATTAAGACTCTATTCGTTTTACCTAAAAGTACACGGTATTCTATATGCACCTATACAACTTCACCGTGGTGACTATAGAATTTCTGTGTTTTTAAATAAAGATATACCGTGGATGCTTGTGATGTCAATGAACACAGTGCTGGGATGCCCCCGTGCAAAGTCAAAAATCACGATCTGTTTTTGTTTTCGATAATACGACGGTATTTTTGCCACCTATACAATTCCAACTTGGAGGCTCAAGTACGTACGCTGTGGTTACGTATAATGAAATTGCTGTATTTAAAATTTACGTGGTAGTGTGGGCGGGGTGTGTGGGTGCTTGCGCTCTCAATGAACAAAAAAGCCTGGGGTGCGCAAAAGTCAAAAAACACGTTATCTTTATGTTTTCATATAATACATCCACACAAGGTGGAGATCGACGTCTATATATTTGGCTGAACACTTATATCAAATTCCACCCATGTGGGGTGACCTTAATAGACATTGGCAGTTTCTTAAAAAAGAATTACCTGGCAGAAAAGCTAAGGCGTCAGATGAACATAAGCTTGAGCTGCAGCAAAAGTGGCAAAAAAACTAACTGTATCTTAGATTTATTTTTTCGTAAAAATACACACACGGGGATTGAATTTATTCTATTTCATGCAACCTCAATACTCCAAAATTACTAACATACAAGGCGTTCTCTAGTAACTCGTTAAACAGGAGTTTGTTTGCTACCTATGGACGAGATTGTAACTGATTTGACAGATTTACGTGGAGTGCTGGTGCGATTCCCAATAGAACCATCATGCTAGGTGCGCAAGGACTAAGACTAAAAAACACCATTCTGTATAATGTTATCGTATGAACAACGGTATTATTTGGCAACCAAACAAACGCGCTGTGCATGGACTTAACACCAGATCTTGCACATGGATGTTAATTTCTAATCTTGCATCCAAGTCTGGAATATATTCCAACACCAAAAGTGGAGGTAGGAATATAGTGGTAAACATATTTGAAAAGAACACTCTATCATGAAATGTATACCCTCTGATTAAGTAAATAAAGTGGATTTTTGCAACAACCTCCAACAAAGCTAGACCTGCATTACTGAATCGTAGGAAATGATGTGTTAAAAACGCCAAATATACCAGTTCAAGGCTGGCCCCAAGCTTCCAGGAAATGATTATCACAAAGCACAAACGTCTTGTTTACGTAATCAAAATGATATTGAGCCAGTGCACAGTGATGCTATCACAAATTCTTGGAGCACTTTATCCAGTGTTCTTTATAGATAAGCATGTCTCGTGTTCGCCCTCTGCGTGTCCCCCCCCCCCCCCGCTCCCCGCCCCCCTTCGAATCACGCTCCGATCCCGCTCCCCTTCCCCGGCGAGACTTTAAACAAGGCGGGATAAACTTATCAGCTTTAAAAAATTCTCAAGTCTAAAACTGACAAAGAAAACTCAAATCTTCTCTAATACTCTGTACAAAATTGGGAGGACACAAGGCGATAATAGTAGAGGTTTCGTCTGTTCATAAATAGACTAATTATCGCTGGAGTACCCGCTGTTTTGGCCACGAGGCAGAGGCGCAACGCCTTACCCGACATTCCTATGATACGGCTCCAGCTCTGCCCGATTAAACGCGAAGACCAACTAAACATGGCGCCTGAAGCCCGTCAAACACCAAGATGTTCTAAAGTCATCGTGGTAGGTCAGTGTGCTTATTATACCCCCATGCCAATCGCAACACCACACCATACACATCCCAAGTCATCTTACGATCGCTTAACCACCTAAGAGCCGATCAACCGCCAACATCGGTCTACCTCCTGCTCTAATTTACGTAATCTGATGTAACCTCCCTCAATAGTTATAGTCCATTCAACATGAACCTCATCGCCAGCTCATCGCTACATCTTTGAACATCACTGTCTAGCAATTATATTTTAGCGAACACCATGAGTTCAACTTCACCCTCATTTAATCTCCATTACCATAACCCTAGATCACCCGGTCATCTGGCTAGGCGGTGTATACTATAAAACATGTGACACATATCTCTCGTGGCCCACTATAGTTATCACGACTGCAGGATCCACTCATCCCATCTATCGCGACTATAACATCTACGTTCCAAGAATCTCTGGGAACCATCCCCCATACATCTCTAACCCTAATCTCCTGATACCGTCCCTTCATGATAACTCCAAACCATAACCCTGCCCCCCATTTACACGGACGAGACCCATATGATAATAACATCTTCGTGACTGCCCCCAGATTACATATAACACCCCAAATCTCCTGGATACCCAGCCCTACCGTGTCATGTTACATCTCACCATACCCTGACTACCCTCCCATATATTCTATCTGTGATCTACTGCCCTCTCTTCCCTCCTCATCCTGATCTTTCCTCTCACGCCCGCCTGTCCTCATACACCATTAATCTCCATTAACTCAAACGCTCCAATGCACCTCAGTCCAAATGGACTATCACTTCCTCTGCCACTAAATACTGACTGATTACATACACCCCAACACCCATTCAGCAATGTTAACTCTCCATCCTATAACCGTCCCCTCATAGTAACTCGTACTCTAACTCCTGATACTCCCTCCCTCTCGAGAATGTACAACTCAAATGCCATAACCATCCCCCCCCCCATACAACCTACACCTAGTCGCCTGATAACCCCAAACTCCCACCTGTAATATCTCCATCCAAAGACCGTGTAGCTTCCCTACCATATAGATGCTCTAATCGTGCCCTAGATCTCCTGATACGGAAACCGATGGTCACTCTTAGTATCCCATCCCAGCATCCAGTTGATCATGGTAAATCCCTTCCTTTCATCAATCCATAACCAGTACACCAGATCGCATCGCCTCAATAGCTCCTACTCCGGTTAGACCCCTACCTCATAATCTATCTACAACGAATCGAGAGTGGATCTTCCATCCATTTAGGGCAATACACCATCTTACCTTTCCCCATCAGAACTTAACAGCAAGAAATAAACACAGCGATTGAATGTTACTTCTTCTAATAACAGAGAATTGTACAACAATATTTTCCATTGACATTCTGAATAGTCTTAACACCAGGGAAAATGTTACCCTCTCAATGTGAAATTTATAGTTCAAACAGCCCTGGACCATGTTATACAGAGATGAGTTCCCTAATTCTCACTGATTTGAAGCCAGAATTTTACGATGAATTTCTATCACTAATTAACCACTGTACCTTACCTTCTAAACCAACAAAAAACACCTATGTGGTACCAACCTTCCAAAAGATGACCGCGTGTACTACCTCAATTCTCCTAGCACCCCTATTCAAGAATAATCCTTCCCACAAAAGAACCATACTCCACCCAGCTCCTCTCCTACAGTTTTTATTTTTTAACAAGGACTCTCCCCTCGAATAAGGTTCTGGAGCTGATCATGGCGTTTAAATCTTAGATCAAGTAAAACTCGAAAAAGTATAAACGCTACGTTGTAAATGGAACAAGTTAATATTATTCAATATCCGCCTGAGCGTTTTTAACGCCTGCAACCATAAGAACAGCGGAATAAGTTGTCCGTGATGCGTGATGCCCTACTGACACGCAGCCCGAACCATGAAACAACCTTCATTACCCTCCTACCTCTTCACTATCTTGTCTCATACAATGACCTTTGGTCACTAGTTACATTCTTCCATAAGGAGAAGCAACCACCAAACCCCCCCATAAATAAGAAACACATGTGTCCCCATATCTGCTGAGCCTTTGTAATAATTGGCACCTAGAAAGTGGACAACTAGATGGCGCCCCACTTGAGTCACCAAATCAAGAATTAAAATAGATTTTAGAATTAAATATAAGTAACTTGGAGCTGCCGGAGGACTTCATACCATCAGAGTGAAAATAAGTGCTAAGACACAATCTTTCCCTCAAAACCCCAAAAATAAATTCTTTAGTGAGTATCCCAATCCAATAAGTTCATAAGAAATGAGTGAGGGGTTTAGCCGGGCTTCTTCCAACATACCTCCACGAGCCCTTCACACGAGAACTATTCACTCTATCGCCCATAATCTATCAGCTTTCTATCGATCTATCTCTGAGGACCTGACACATTGATGCAATGTAAAGTAGTCAGTGTACAGCTTGTATCACAATATAAATCTGGTGCTCTCAGAATAACTCACAGCCATCAATCTCTAAAACGCTGGCAACAAACCTGAGAAGACCCCTAAGTGATAATGGACAAATTGTGCCCAGTTTGCCATTTAAATCTATGAACTCAAGTGACATATTAGTGTTAAAAAAGTCCCAAGTGTGAATGGGGAGCAGGTGTGTTACATTTGGTGTTATCGCTTTCACACTCTCTCATACTAGTCACTGAAAGTTCAACATGGCTCCTCATGGCAAAGAACTCTCTGAGGATCTGAAAAAAAATAATTGTTGCTCTATATAAAGATGGCCGAGGCTATAAGAAATTGCCAACACCTTGAAACTGAGGTGCAGCAGGTGACCAAAACCACACAGCGGTTTACCAAGACACCCACAACAGCCCTCACCATGGTCAACCAAAGAAGTTGAGTGCACTTGCTCAGCGTCTAGTGATCATCTAGTGATGAGCGCTGCCAGCATTGCTGCAGATGGGTGGGGTGTCAGCCTGTCAGTGCTCAGAACAAGAGCCACGCACTGCACCAAATTGGTGTGCAAAGCTGTTATCCCAAAAGGAAGCCTTTTCTAAAGATGATGCACAAGAACGATGGCGAACAGTTTTGTGAAGATAAGCAGACTAAGGACATGGATTACTGGAACCATGTCCTGTGCTCTGATGAGACCAAGAGTAATTTATTTGGTTCAGATGGTGTCAGGCATGTGTGGCGGCAACCAAATGAGGAGCTCAAAGACAAGTGTGTCTGCCTACAGTCAAGCATGGTGGTAGGAGTGTTATGGTTTGGGGCTGCATGAGTCCCTTCCCCAAACAACTCCCACCACTTCCTAGCTAAAGAAAATGAGGGTAAAGGTGCGGGACTGGTCAAGCAAGTCTCCACACCTAAACCCTATTGAGCATCTGTGGGGCAACCTCACCCGGAAGGTGGAGAAGCACAAGGTCTCTAACATCCACCAGCTCTATGATGTTGTTCGTCATGGAGGAGAGGAAGAGGATTCCAGTGGCTGCAACCTGTGAAGCTCTAGTGACCTCCATGCACAAGAGGGTTAAGGCAGTGCTGGAAAATAATGGGGGCTACACAAAACATTGACACTTTGGGCACAATTTGTCCCTTTTCACTTTATATTGTAAAACAACTGAAAGGGTCTATGTGATGACTTTTCTTGTCCTCACTTTTGTCCCCAGCTATTAGATATTGATGTTATTTTCAGGGCACCACATTTCCTCTGTGATACAATCTGTACACTGACTACTTTACATTGTATCAAAGCATCAGATCCTCAGTGTTGTTCCATGAAAAGATATAACGCAACATTTACAAATATCTGAGGGGCATACTTTTTTTTTTTTGTTAGTTGTGCATGTGTATATATATAGATTGATACTGCAGTCATTGTCCTTGGAGAAGAACTTGGCCATTAAATGGCTTCATTTTCTGTTACAGTTACTGTCCTGGGATGGGGTTTCCACTATATTGTAGGTATATATGTACAGAATAGAGGTGTATATAGAGTGTGATTTTTCTCTCAATCCTCCTCATCTTCTTCAGGTTCCTCAGGTCCAGGACTCTCACAACTAAAGACAATGGCCCTTTCCATCAATGACCCCCCAAGGATGGACAAAGACGGAGACCTCAGGGCCAGGATATTAGACCTCACCCTGGAGATCATCTACTTGGTAACTGGAGAGGTTAGAGTCTCACATGACCTTGCTCTTCTCTCTATTAGTAACAGGTGAATGATGGGAAAGGCTCGGGGTTCCTAGAATCTATTTAGTGATCAGTATCTGCCCATACACAGTAGTGCAGAAGTCATCTGGTGAGCGTGTGGCCCCCCATGTGTCAGGAGGACAGAGCAGCACCCAGAGCCCCGAGCCTCCACCTCATTCACTGATACAGAAGATCCTAGACCTGACCACCAGGATCACTGAGCTGCTGACTGGAGAGGTGAGGGGAATGCTGGGACATTATACATAACACAGGGGATGATGGGTCTGGATGGTGAGAGGTGAGGGTAATACTGGGACATTATACATTACACAGGGGATGATGGGGCTGGATGATGATGATCCTTGTGTTGTCAGGTTCCTATAAGGTGTCAGGATGTCGCTGTCTATGTCTCCATGGAGGAGTGTGAGTACATAGAAGGACACAGGGATCTGTACCAGGAGGTCATGATGGAGGATCACCGGCCGCTGACATCACAAGGTGAGAGGAGATAAGACACAGCAGGGAGTGACATCACCAGCCCAATCTCCTTCTATCTCCCTATCTCTGTCTCATCTTCTCGTAGAATTGAAGTTGATGAGATGTATGTGATACATAGACAAATATACCGCGGCTCATGTATCCGTCATTGTGTGTTCCCTACAGATGGATCCAGCAGGAGAAATCCGCAGAGAGATGTCCCCGTCCTCTGTATTCCAGGACTGCCCAAAGAGGAAATGTCCCAGAGAATCATCAGGTAGAGGGAGCTGAAGTCTTCTCTAAATATGACCAGAATGGAACAACCTGCGCTTATTTCACTGGTTTTGTCTCTTTAGGGGGAAAATCTGATTGATATTAAGGTTGAGGATGAAGCAGAAGAGATGGACGTCTCAGGGAATCCTCAGGTAGATGAGCCCTATACACAATCTGTATACGGGACGTTGACCTCCTGCAGTCCCAGATGGGCTCCTAGATATTTGGGAGTCTCTTATGTTGATCTGTCTGCTGTACTGAATTGTTCCATATGTCACATCAGGGTGGAGATCTGGCTGATACTAAAGTGGAGGCTGAAGAAAAGAAGATGAGCGATGAGCTGAGGATGAGTAAAGTGAAGGAGGAGATCCCAGAAGATGTGACCACAGGTGAGAAGTAATGAATTCAGAGGTTTTTTCAGGGATCCTGTGTTATACCTGGTGCGGGGCCTGAGGAGGTGACTTCTCTCCAAGGCGTTCTATGGATCCTGCCATACATGAGGCTTAGGATCAGGTTTTGGGGTTTCACCGCTGTGATGAACATCTGCTGACAGCCGGGATCTGAGGAAAACTTAGTAGATTCACTTTAGCCCCACACTCAGGGGTCACATAATAGAGATCTGGAGGCAAAAAGGAAAATCCATTTCATCCATAAGGTCAGAATTTGTGAAGGGTTAAATAGAAGCCGAGAGGAAGTGATTCCCTTCTATATAATATGGACACTTATTGCAATGTTTCTGATGCTGGAGTTGGGAACTGCTCTCAGGGGCCACTTCATTAGGGCCACCTTTCCCTAGAACATCCTCAATTCTTAGAGAACTGAATACAACAAGGTCCTGGAAACCTTTATTACAGATTCTGATGGAAAACCTCGCTCTGTCTATTCCACCACATCCTAGAGATGCTCTATAACATGGAGATCTGGTGACTGCAGCCGTTAGGCCGTACAGACCTCATTGTCCCATCCATGAGTTCAGCTGGAGATGTGCACTTTGTCCCATGATGATCTGGTTATAGCCATGATGAGATTGTCACTAACAAAATGATGGGCAGTGACACCCATCTGCTCTAGGGCCCAATACACAGTAGGATTAGCAGAGGTGCAGTGACATCAATCTGCTTTTGGGCCCCATCCATAGTAGGGTTAGCAGAAGTGCGGTTACATCTGTCTGCTCCGGGGCCCCATAGACAGTAAGGTTACCAGAGGTGCAGTGACATTCGTCTGCCTCAGGACCCACCCTGTACACAGTAGGGTTAGGAGAGGTGTAGTGACATCCGTCTGCTCCAGGATCCCACATGCAGTAGAGTTACCAGAGCTGCAGTCTGCTACGTGGCTCCATACACAGTAGGTTAGCAGAGGTGTTGTGACAGCCGTCTACTCGGGAGCCCCATACACTCTAAACCTTACAGACTTTTCAGGGATGTCCGCTCCAGGCACCCATACACATTAGGTCTAGCTGAGGTGCACATTGATGTCTGACTGTTCTAGGATCATTTACATTGGAGGGTTATTAGATGTGCTGTGACATTTGTCTGATTTGGTGCCCCATACGCAGTAGGGTTAGCAGAGGTGCAGTGACATCTGTTTGCACTGGGGTCCCATACATATCAGGGTTAGCAGAGGTGTAGTGAATCAGTCCCCGCTCCGGTGCCCCGTACCTAGACTGTTTGATTTTTGTGGTAGACTCACTTTTGGGTTTCCACATGGTTTATTTTGGGGGAGCTTTCTCCCATGAAGCATGTTTACTTCCCCTCATGCACCTCCTTGTGACGTTTACCTCTGACATCAGTGATGCATGGAGTTCCATTGTTTCCACATCTTATTTGTCCACTCATGATAAACTTTCCAAACAGCAGCCGCCAACAGATTCTAAAATAGAAAATCCAACAAGAAACCCTTTTTCAAACTTCATAAATTGTCCCCTTATACTAAAAACAGCCGTGAGGGATATGTGTGAGACAGCCTATCACACCTTACTTACATAGCAAGCCAACGCATCACCGGAAATTCCTGCATGAGCTACATGACATTGGAAGAAGGAAGTGATTGTAATAAGTGGTCCTGCTGGATCCATCTCTGGCTTTGCCCAAAATAACTTAATAAAAACTGCATGAGTTTTCCTGCCTAAAAGGAATGTTTAAAATGTTTCTCTTTTGAGGTTTTGAAAAAAAATCATAGAAATATTTTTAATTTTAACAGAAAAATTCCATAACCAATCCGAAGGAAACTCCATGTCCTCACTAATTTATAAACTTAAAGAAGATTTCAGGCAGCACTCTTCAGGAGAAAACCACACTAACCTGAATGTTCATCCAGGACGACACAGTACAGACCCATCGAATAAATCCCGCCAAAGATAAGGAACCTTCTCCTGACCTACAAATAATTACCATGAGTATAAGCCAAAAAGAGGGAAAAAGGTTTCCATGTGGTCAATGTGGTAAAGTGTTTGCAAAACATTCAAACCTTGTTACCCACAGAAGAATTCACACAGGAGAGAAGCCATATTTATGTTTGGAATGTGGGAAATCTTTTACAAAGAAATCGAGTCTTGTTAGACATGAGAGAATTCACACAGGAGAGAAGCCCTATTCATGTACGGAATGTGGAAAATCTTTTAATATTAAAACAGACCTTGTTAAACACAAGAGAACACACACAGGGGAGAAGCCATATTCATGTTCAGAATGTGGAAAATCATTTAATCTTAAAACAGACCTTGTTAAACACAAGAGAATACACACAGGAGAGAAGCCTTTTTTATGTTCAGAATGTGGAAAATATTTTACCCGATAAATCAGGTCGGTAAAACATAAGAGAATTCACAAAAGGGAGAAACCTTTTCATGTTCTGAATGTGGAAAATATTTTTACAGAGAAAGGAAGTCTTGTAAAACATAAAGAATTCATACAGGAGAGAAGCCTTTTTCATGTTACGCATGTTGGGGAAATCTTTTACAGAAAATCAGGTCTGGTTAAACATGAGAGAATTCACACAGGAGAGAAACCTTTTTCATGTTACGCATGTGGGAAATCTTTTACACATAGATCAAGTCTAGTAAATCATGAGAGAATTCACACAGGGGAGAAGCCTTTCTCATGTTCAGAATGTGGGAAATATTTTACAAAGAAATCAAGTCTAGTAAAACATGAGAGAATTCACACAGGAGGGAAGGTGTAATGTTCCCCAAGATGGAAATGTTCAGAAAATTTAAACTTTGCCTCAGGTAATGTGAAAATGTTTTATTATTAAAGCAAACCTTTTATGTTACAACACTGATATTAACCAGCCTATAAGTGTGTAAGTTCTATAACAATGTACAGAACACGAGCGCATTAGACCTGGAGGTTGGTGTAAGTCTAAACAACAAAAGGTAATCATTCACATAAGGGATATCTCTGACAAGGCTATAATTAATATGTATAATAAATATGGCGTACCTTTATTAAAATTTTGGTTCACATTTATTTATTCCGTGGCGGATGATAGAATCTATATTGGATAAGTGCGGTAAATGTCTCCCTCTTTGAAACAGTGTCCTAATAGAGTAACAAATTGGCGGTCCAGAGAAAAAAGAAGGACAATAGCACATCACACACAATGCTGGAGATAATACCTAACACCCCGGCCGGGAACGCTCTAACTCCACGTGATTTCGATTGGGAAACACAGAAGTGACCTCACTGATTGGAGCCCATTGTTACAAAGTCTTTCATTTAAATTCACAGA